>VZTI01003086.1:99373-187546 GCA_013397865.1 Struthidea cinerea | reverse complement strand
AATAGGGTGCGGGGGCGGGGCTGGAGGCAGCCAATAGGGTGCGGGGGCGGGGTGCGTCCCGGGGGTTCGCGGCTCCTCTCCCGCCTTTTCGCTCATTTATAGTTTTAGCAAATAAATTAATGTTCATTGGTTCTAAGTTGCATGATTCTCTTCAGTAATCAGTATGCTATTCTCTGTTGCTTATTGACTTGTTCTTCTTCATGCTGATTTGGTCCACGTTCTTTAGTTCTTTTATCATCTTTTTCTCAGACAGGGAGTCTCCAACTCTCCCGGCCTTAATCTCCTCTGGTGTCTTCTGGTTACTCCTTGAAGGGCCATAAATTTAAGATCCCAGATGTCCAATCTTCAACTCCCTTTGGCCCTGCTTATCGAAGCTACAAAACTGGTGGCTTCTTTGTATTTTGAAGTCATTAAATTATAAAAACACAGGCTTTAGTCAAATCTGTTACTCAGAGCAGTGTGCCGGATTGGCAAACATTAGAAAGCCCTTGTGCATGGAGGGCTGAGTTAAGGTTAAGCTTTAACCCATTGCAGAGGTTTCTGGGGTACAGTATTTTTGGCTTTCCCCTTCATGAACAATTTTACTCTTCTAAGGAAGAGTGGAAGTTTCAGTGAGCAAACCATGCTCACGTTAGATCTGATAGGGAAGATGTGTGCTAATGTCTTTACAAACAATTCTATGGGTGAAGTTATGGGTGTTAAAGTCTTTGAAATGGGTCTTAACGTCTCTACTAACTTCAAGCAGCAGATTTGCTGCAGAGCCCAGACAGCCTGACTCCTGAAACACACATGGGTCTGCACAAGCCTGAGTTCCTGAACTTTGGGGTAGAATGACAGGTTCAAGGGGGGAAATGGGGTAGGCGGTTCGGGAAGGCTGTACCTCCCCAGTACCTCAACCAATGGGGAAAGAAAGAGGGCAACATGTGGCCGGGAGTTTGGGATAAAAGGAGGCTGCGCCCTCCAAAACCCTGAGAGAAAGAAGACCCTGGGGCCTGTTCCCTGGTGGACTCTCTCACTTTACTCAAATAAAGTTGCAGGACTCCTCTGTCTCCTTTGTGGACACTGGCTTTTCATAGCGTGACTTTCCGTACAGATCTGACACAGGATGGGCTCCTAAAGGTAATTCTGGTCATCTCCTGCTTTGTCAGCTCCTGAGGTGTTTTTTTTTTTTTTCCTGGTAGTACTGTCATGCTCTCTGATTTCATAGCCAGGATTCTGGGATTGTCCCCAGCCAATACCAAAAGACAAAGTCTGAATTACAAAATTTCTTAGTGAACACCTCCAAGGATCAGGCAGCCACAACTTCTCTGGGCAACCTGTTCCAGGGCTTCAGAGAGAAGAACTTTTTCTTAATATCCAATCTAAACCTACTCTCTGTCAGTGGGAAGCCATTCCCCCTTGTCCTGCCACTCCAGGCTCTTGTAAATAGTCTCTCTCCATCTTTCTTGTAGGCTCCCTTCAGACACTGGAAGGCCACAATTAAGTCATCAGAGTTTCTTTTTTCCAGAATGGTCAATCCCAATTCTCTCAGCCTTTCCTCATAGCAGAGTTTCTCCACCCCTCTAATCATCTTGGTTATCATCATAATATCTTTTAAAATTGTCTTTTAGAACTCATAGAAATTAAAATTAAGGGTATAAAATATCAAAATCAATAAAAGACATCAAAGAAATGCAATACTGGTATGGGCCTCATCGGCCTATCTAATCCATTCTTATATCTGAGGAGTCCTACAATGTTCAACACATTTGGTTTTTTTAATTGTTTGTAAACAACTTCTGTGAAAGTTTTATGTTTGATAGCTGCTCCATCATTTCCCTTAGTGGCTAAGATATTTTTTTCCCTGTTTCTATCAGGTTTTCCTCTTCCTCATTAAGCCAAATGCCTGTGTTTTTCCAGATAGAAGCCCTTCCCCCTCCCCCCTTCTTGATTGTATCCTCTCATTTACTTAAAAATTGCTGGCCTGTCCTCACCATCTACTTACTAATTAAACAAAGCCAGTTCTTTAAAGTCTTCCTTAGAACCTACATTTTGTAAATGCATCCTTTTTATTTTTTTTCCCCTGGACTTTCTTTCTCTCTTAAACCACCATGTCTAAAAATAGGCATAGTGTCCAAACTCTGACTTCAGCACTGCTAAATAGAGCAGAATAATTATGTCCTGTGAGGTGCATGTAACACTCCTGTTATTCCTTTGTGGGATTAAATTTGTCTGGTTTTGCTCTTTTGAACCGTCATGCTCAAGTGTGATCCCTCGTTTGGGATTCAGCGTAGCTATAGATCCCTTTCAGCAAGATCTTGTGTGTGGCTGGCACATTCCTGGCACCTCATTAATTAGCAGGTTGTAAGGTGTTCCAAGAGTAGGGATCCCACTGTGACCAAGGCATCCATAAGTGTGGGAAAAGAGAGATCCTTTAGCAGGTTTGCTGGAAAGAGGTTTTTTGTTTTTTTTTTTTTTTTTTTTTTTGGGTTTTTTTTTTTTTTTTTTTTTTTGTTTGGTTTGGTTTTTTTTTTGTTGTTTTTTTGTGGGTTTTTTTGTTTGGTTTTTTTTTGTTTGTTTGTTTTTGTTTTTGTTTTTTTTTTTTTTTGTTGTTGTTTTTTTTGGTTTTTTTTGCCTAGTATTGGATTTCCTCTGGGATACCTGTCACATCAAACAAACACTTCTCTTCCTTTCCTCTTTAGTAAACTCAGTTGCTTAACGCTGGTGCTGTATTTTTAATGGAATACTTATACCTGCTTCTTTTTGTCAAACTTTCTTGTAACCCTCTATTCATACTGCAATGAGGATTCTAGAAATTTAACTTTTAGGGGCACTGTACTAAACCAGTTGATGGTAAAACAATCAGCTCAATATTCACCAGCAATCAAAAAGGGGTGGGTTTTTTTTTCCCAGCACAGAAGCAAACGATACCTATGCAGTTTACAGGCATAAGTAGGCTTATGGTTTAGGTTAAGATAACTAGGAAACTCCTTGTCAAAGGTTGTTGCAGCTGCTCAGATGAAGGGGTCAAAGACGTCACAGAAAAATCTTGTTGGGGTTTTAAAGTACAGAAATGGACTCAGAGTTGTTTCTCAGGAGAGCTGCTGGCAGGTGAGAGGTTTTCTGTTCTGGCTTGTCACTCCTGCCATTCACCACAGAGCCCTGCCAGAGGAAGCTGAACCCCAGCTCTGACACAGCACAGCTGTTTTTGGGATCCCTGCACCTCCCTTTCTCTAACTTCTCCAGTGACTTCCAGCCTGTGTATTTTTAGGGACAGGCTGTGTGGGTCACAGCTGGGAGAGGCGATCTGTACTGCTCTCACAGCTTAGGAGCGTCACTGAGCTGCTCCATCTGGCAGCAGCGGCTCTGCTGCAGTCTTGCTGTGGCCTTCGAGTGAGGAAGGGGCTGTAACTTGTCTCTCCTGGAAGCAGAACTGGGCTGAAAATATGATACTGAGCTGAGAAGGAGTGTCTGTTACTTGGCTTTTTTCTCTTGCCTTGGTGTTCATTTTTTGGATGTCACCGATAAATGTTACCCTGTTCTTACGCTGGTAGGGCTTTGCTGGGAGAGGGAGACATTCTACGGGTTTCTTGGAAGATGGTAACCAAAAGGATGTTACACCATAGCCTCTTTACTCTTGAACTTACCCAGGGGTGAGTTGCAGCTATGCTCCTTCATTTTTTTAGTTACTGTGGGGTAATGACAACTCATGTAAAGGGCTATGTCAAAAGTGTGCAGACCCCTTACAGTGGGATAAACAGGTACCAGCCAGCAAGATCATAATCCGCCCCCTGGCACTGGGCTTGTGTTAAAGAACCATTGGCTTTTATTTCTTTTTTTCTTGTCCACTGATGTGCTGGGCATTTGCTTTACCGAAGGTACACAAGCTTCTGTGCCTGGAGATTAAAAGTGTTTGTGTTATGTCTTGACAGCACAAACTCAGCAACCAGGTTACAGGCACAAACCTCTGAGCTAATTAGAAGGCTCTAACAACACAGAAGCCAGGTTTAGTGACGCTGCCAGGGGAAGGATAGCAACCACTAGGAACAGACAAATAAATATTCAGTCTCAGTTGCCCTCCTGTGAGCATCACAACCTGCCGCACAAAAGCGTGTTGAGAGAAATGGCAGGAAAAGCTGTGTCTGTGACGTTGTGAATGCCTGTACTCATTTTTATCTGGGAGTGAAACTGAAGCTTTTACCTTCTTCTCTCAATTTGTACTCATCTTGCATTATTGTTTTTTAATAACGGAATTATTCTATGAAGATTGTGGAGGGAAAAAAAATGAGCACTGAAAACCTATCTGCCTCTGTTTAGCTTTTTAACCTGTTTTTGCCTGCCTGCTCTTCCGGAAGACAATGGCAGATCCTTCAGTGGTGGATCACCTGACACGACTGAAACTCAAACTCCTAGAAAAGGTAAGGGAATAATTCTGCAGTGGTCACCTTTGCTCTGCTTTTTGCTCTTTCATGTTTAAGCATTACCACTGTATTTTAAAATAGTATAACTCTACTGAGATACAGTGAGGAGTGGTACTACTTACTGTCACGTTCTTAAATAACATTGTACAAGTTTATATGGACCTACAGTAAATTAAATTGACTTTGATTTTATGGGAAATGTCACCAGTTAGCTTAAAGCCAGTTTGAGCTGTGACAGGCAAAGTTTAGGAGTAAATCGTGGGTAAAGAGAATCTCAGATGGTTTTAAGGCAATTTCGTGTCTGCTTTCATGTAAGACGTGTTGCCTGGTCAGACCTTTGCTGAATCAAGAGTGCAGATCTTGGACTATCAGACAAGCCCAAACTGAACATTATCAAGTTCTTCATATGATGCAGCTCTCTGCCCTACAAAATAAATTATTTGTACAACTCCTGATTCACGATGCTATCACCTTTCAGGTCTAGAATAGCGTGGACAGTTGGAAGCATGACTATTCTTTACTGTAACTAGATTTGTAGTGAGACATTTCATACTTCTGTAAGAACCACCATTTTTCTCTGCTTCTGCTCTATTTCCTCCATCCCAAACCTGTGCCATAGGCTTGGAAGTCCTTGTGCGCTTTTCTGCCTGACTTATAACCGGTTCTGGTTATGGTTCTGCCAACAGAGACTAGAAAATGAGCAGGAGAACCTAGAGAAGATGGAGTTGTCTCTCCCAGCTGCAAGTAAGAGAAGCATTTGTTCTAATTATGGGCATACTTTGGAAAGGGCTTGGTTATGTTCTCAGGCATGAGTTCCTCAGGAGATGATCCCCTCTCCTCCCTAACAGCTGTGAGCTAACTGCTTTTTATCTTTCGAATTTCTTCCTGACCAAGGGAAGTGAACAACCAGCTGAGCACTAACATAAGATGACTTCCTGCCCAGGTATCGTCTGCAGCCTCTCAGCTGCAGCTGCTGGCTCAGCTGGAGCAAACTGATGGTGATCCAGTTTGTCCTAGCTCTTACACCTAGGAGTGAGCTGCTGTTGTAGTCCAGCTGTTTTCTTGGCCTTGGTGATCCTGAAAAGGCGGGAGGAACATTTCTTTGCATGGCACATGCACTGTTTACATTATCTGTGGATTCAAGGCTACCAGTAGAAGCTCAGTGATATTTCTAGGATTGTACTCTGGGCTCCTATTCATTGATCTGATGCACAAATAGTTGGAAACGTCTAATGCTGTGGCCAAAAATTTTCAAAAAAACCCTATAACAACTTACAGTTTCAAAATACAAAATGGCGCTTTCCACAGCAGATGCCAGGCATGGCTCCAAAGTACCTGAAAACATTCTTGCTTATCTTCATTTCAAGCAGGTTCAAAATCAACCGCGTGTGGGGTGAACTGCAAAGGAAGTTGACTCAGAACAAAATAGAAACAGAAAAGTTGCCTTTCAAACCTGAGTTTGTTTTGAGCTGTTAGAACAGTCATCCTCTGCAGGCACAGGGTACATCCAGAAACTTTCAGGCTGAAATGGATTCCTAAACCAGGAGGTTAAAAGGGGGCTTTAGAAAGCAATCTAAAGAGTTCATTTTCAGAGAAGGTGTTTTGCGTTTGTAGAGCTGCTGAGCAGCTGTGACTGCACATGGCATAAAGTCATTATCCATACACATATTTGACAAGAAAAGTAGCCCAAGCCTTTTGTGGGAGAACTCAAGCTATCTAATAACACATTTTCCACATTATTATCATAATACAAGTGCTGTAATAGCTCTGTCTTTGTGATCCTTTGAGAAGATAATGGACTTTTCCTCTTGCAGGGAACAGACCTCAGGATACGCTCCAAAGTGCCCTGAGGCGAAGGAAAGATCTGCTGCAGGAGCTTAGGGTAAGAGCCCTCTCTGGCCAGAAGTAACAGACAGGGCCCAGTTACCTGCACATCCACTGCTGATGTGGATTCAGTGTTTTCCTGTCCTTTAGTTCTGGGGCTGGGCAGGATTTAGTACTCTGCTGCTTTGGAATATAGCGACTGGGCCAGCTAATCAGGGAGAGGGCCTGGGGAGCAGCTTGGCTTCCCTCACTACAGCTGTGGAAGCTTGCACTTGCTTCAGGTACTCAGTGGGACAATTCTGTTTGTCCTGAACTCCTGTATCACAAACTTTCTGTGCCAAAATGCAAAAAGAAGGGATTTTTAGTGCTGCCGAAGTAGGCACAATAGTAACTGTTATTTATTCCTGGTTTGTGGAGGATACCAACTATTAATGAAATGTTTTCCCAGACTTTTGGCAGCTTGTTCTGCATGTGTTTTGTTTTTTTTTTCCAATCCTTTTTGCTTACGCTTCCAGATCCGTGGGAAGGAAAACTTTATACGTATGCAGGCACTGGCAGTGCCCTGCTGCAGGTTCCCAGAGGGCATAACCATACTGTCTGCCTTGCTGTGACCAGATTTTCTTTAAGAAAACACTTGATTTTGCAGGAGCAGCACCTTCTGGAAGAGCTTTCACAGCCACCTGCACCAGCTGGGGGACACTGCCATAACCACAGAGCTGCCCTCCCACAAGTCTACCAGATCCCTTTTCCAGCTTCCCAAGTGGAGCCACCAAGGATTATCCAGCAGATGGTAAGGATTGTCTCCTAGAAAACACCACTAGCACTGTGCCAGCCTGAGCTGACAACCATTTGGGAGCTGTATGGAATTGCTCATCCCACAAAAAGGGAAGAAATGCCTCTTGCTCTTTTATGGGACCCTTGCTGCCCTCAGCAAAACCTAAGGGGAAATCATCTTGCAAATAAGGCCCAAAATTAACAATGGGAATGGTTTACCCTTGGAACAAGATGGCAAAAGGAGTGGCAGGGCTGCCCACGCTCCAGCCTGGCCATTCAGCCACTTTCTAATGCACATCGCTGTCTGCTCATGCAGCCCACAGCCTCAACAGCTTCTCCACGAGGACCCCAGAGTTTTCCTGAAGCCTAGGCAGATGACAGCTGTTCCCATAGATGGGGAAGCTGGCCAAAATCAACCCTGACTTCTCCATTTTCCTTCCTGTTCCAGGTGCCAACTCAGCCTGCCACCATCATCCAGCAATTGCCTCAGCCATCCCCTCTGATCACGCAGATTCCCCCAGCCCAGCCCTTTGCAGCCCCCCGCGCTGGGAGCATTAAAGAAGGTAACAAACTCTCCATGTGGCAGCCAGCTCCTGTCACCAGGCCTGGAAAGGGCAGGGCAGGTACCATGGCAAGTGGAAGAGGACACGGGATGGTGTCCAAGCTTGTTAGTGACATGCTGTTTCATGAGCTGGTGGAGCTTTGGGAGTTGCGCTCCATAAGTGGGATGGGTACCAGTTGTGAGAGGCTTTCAGGCAAACTCGTATAGCTAAAACTAAAGAAAAAGGAACTACAAGCTCAAGGGAAGATTGGGAAAGCAAAACAGCTCAACTCATGGCATTGAGTAATATTAACAAACTCATGCACGTGGATGATTCCAGAATTAGCAAACAGGCTTCTAGAATTTGGTTTTATTTTTTGTTCCTTCCTAAGCTGCTATTTGGTCTCCTCAGGCTTTTATTTGTGCCCTGTGTTTGGAAACAAGACAGAACATCTGAAAGTGTTGTTCTAAATATAGTGCAATGCCAATAAAAGGGTTGTTTCTAAACAGAGGTGGGTGCTACTGTGAAATAATACATGAACTAAAACCTGGGACAACTTCCCTGGTTCAGCCTTCAGCCAAAGGTCCATCCCACACAGGAATCCTCAGTCATGAAACTGCAATATTTCTCAGCTCATTCTTCATCTAAGTGTCTGGATTTTTGAATCAGAGTTTGTTTCCACAACCAAAATAGTCCCAATCACTCATGATTTCTCTGATGGTGCTACATGTAAACTATTTTTTGTATGATCAGTAAAAAGGAAAATGAGAGTTGCCTTCATTATTTTTTCCCTTCTTCTCACCTTTCCCTCTTCACTTCTCCCCAAGCGAATTAGTTACACTGCACAAGTCCTTTGGATCCCAGAGATCACGCAAGGAGATTTGAGGTGCATGAAATGACAGTTTGAGGGTTGGACTTGATGATGTTAAAGGTCTCTTCCAATCTTTACAATTCTATGAGTCAGTGGACTCTCAAGGTGGCACTGCAACCTCACATAAATTTGAGGAAACCTCTCACATGGAAAGCTATGATCCGGGGCCGAAGCAATGGAGAGCACAGCCAGGAGCCTGTCCATGCTGGAGTAAGGGAAAGCTGCAACTCAGCTCTTCTCCATCCTGCCATTCAGCACAGCTAGGGGTGTGGGCTTGCAGGGGAAGCAACAGACAGAAGACAGTCAGCAGCAGCTTTCTTGTAGAAGGGAGGAGAAACAGGAAAGCTGGTATGAACAATCCCATTCACAGATGTTAACTTTGCACTGTCTGGGGAAATAATGCCAATATTCTTCATGTACCCCTTTCAGCTGCTTTGCCTCGGTTGCAGTGACCAGTCTGTGTGCTCGAGGGCACTCCTTACCATGATGCCTCTGCTGCTTGTCAGTCGTGGATAAAACTCTTCTCTTTTCTCTTTTTCTCTTTTTCTCTTTTTCTCTTTTTCTCTTTTCTCTTTTCTCTTTTCTCTTCTCTCCCCAGATATGGTAGAGATGATGCTGATGCAGAATGCTCAGATGCACCAGATCATGATGCAGAACATGATGCTGAAGGCTCTGCCACCGGCGGCGCTGGCACAGCTTGGGGGAGCCAGCTCTGCCGTGCTCCAGCACACGCAACAGGTAACAACAGCCTGGAGGGCATCCTCACCCACACCAGGCCATGGCTCATCTCCCTGGGAGGGCACGGGGCCTGCGCAAAACACACAAAGAGCTGGGAGAGCCAGAGGACTGTGGAGGACACTGCACCTTAGGAAAGATGACAGAGGAAGAGCATGCCCTGATGCCCACCTTCCTCTCCAGACCATCCTGTCATTCTGCATTTCCCTGACATTGACTGATGGAATAAATTGGAGGGAGTGGGGTCTGAGTATCGGGTGAAATCTGAAGTCACCAAGTGTTTTTGGACCTTCTGTACTGGAACATGCAAAGTCTTCTCCAGACACATCCCAAAGGTCTTCCTTTCCCAAGGGGTGGCTGAGGGGCCCCTCAGCCAGGGACCCCACCGTGGGCGCACAGGTTTCTGCAGCCACCCTTTGTCTCTCTCCAACAAGGACCTGCAGCTTGCTGCTCCCCTGGCCGTGAAAGCAGACAGGCCCAGGCCACCTGTGGTGCATCACCACCACCATTACCCTCCCACGGGTGTGTTCCCAGTGCCCCTCAGGAGCTTCCCATCCACATCCACAGCGCAGCCCTGGACCAGCAGCTCTGCCCAGCCTATGTAAGTAAGCAGGCAGCTGTGACGTGTGCTTGTAGCCCTTCTCCCTGCCCAGGTGGGCTGGCGAGGCAGATTGTGGAATAAACGTGGGGATCTGACAAGGATGAGGATCATACAGATCCCTCACCCTGCCATGCTGCATTTCTCTGCTCTGCAGGGGCTCTCACCCTGCTTTTTGGGTCTCCCTGTGAACCCAGCAGTCACCTGCTAAATAAGGCGGGGAGAAATGTTTTACATTCAGGCTAAGGTTCCCAGCAGGATTTATGTTCTTAAAGCACTGCTGAGACATTTGCTAATCAGAAATTCCTGGGGAAGTAAAAACCCAAACCACCAGCTAAGAAAAATGATACAAAGGAAGGGGAGTATCAGCAATAATGCTGAGCCTTTGCCATAAGCTTGTGCTTGCAGCTGAAGGGGGTGGGTTTCAAGTGCAGAAATGGATGAACATCTTCCCAGGATGCTCCCGGATCCGTAGAGCCCTTGAGCCCTGTGCAGAGGTCACAGCCAGCTCCTCCAGGGGCTCACTTGCTTTGTGCCTTCCTCTGAGCTTGTCCTGCTTGGCTTCCTAGGTGCTAGGAAGTTCTTACACACTAAGGCTGGTGAGGAAATGCGCCTTGCTGGAGCATGGAAGGGGGGGTGGACATGGGGACACACTGTGAGAGCTCAACTTTTATTTCTGTGCCATGGCTCCTTCAGAGCCTTAGTGAACAGGACAGGATGGAGGCAGCTGCAGCCCTGGGCACGGGTGGCCTGCTGGCAGGGGTATCTGTACAGCCCTCTTTAGCAGAGGATTTGAATTCCTGAACCAATTATTTACCTAATGGGATTATAAGGGATGAAGATTTCTACCTATTTCCCTTTGACACGGGTTTGTAATCTGAACCAGTAAAGAACTCCTGGCTCCTGTCAGAATCAGTGCAATTCACTGTTTGCAGAAATCAGTAAAGGTCTTGTTGTGGCCTTTAAACTGGTTCTTCCTCTTCTTCAGCTGCCTTCCACCACAAGTTATGAGACCAAACACATCTTTTTGCAGCTGCAGCACTGCTGGCTGTTACTAAACACAATAACCCCATTTTTCTTGTTGCAGGTGGCCCACACACTGACAGTACAGGATCTTCTGCAAGTGGACCGTAGCCTTTCTAAAAACAATAAAATCCTGATGTTCTTCCTCAGCCATTGACAAGTCTTTTTCTTCAGCAACATGAATCAAGCACTTTTCCCTCCTTTACTTTTCCCACTAGTTTTCAGAGGGCAGGCTTTAATCCATGCCCATGCTATCCTGTTCTTTTTAGCTTTATTTACGACTCCTTAAAAGGCTCGCTCAGAGTTTTTAATCAGGCAACACATTTTCATGCTCTCAGCAGCCTGGTTTTCCTTAGTATAGAAAGATGAACAATGATTTTGTAGTACTTTTTCAATATCTTCCCACCTTCTGTTTTTAAATTGGAGAACATCTGTACACTGGGTTTACCAGGTGCAGTTTGTGAGTGAGTTTGATTAACAAAAATTTTGTTTGGAATGAAGAAAAGATAGTAACTGTCACTGCTGGGAGCTAATTGTGTGCTGTGTTCCAAAAACGACTAATGAATAATTTATTTACTATGTAAAACCTACCTTGCTCTTTGCCCTGTCTGCTCTGTTGTCTTTGAGATTCTTATTGCTCTCTACAACTTCTCACTCTCTACAACTACACAAAAGAGGAAATGGCCTCAAGTTGCACCGCCACGGGACCTTAGATTGAATATTAGGAAGAAATTCTTAACTGAAAACATTGTCAGGCATTGGAAGAGGCTGCCCAGGGAAGCATTTGAATCCTGCCCCATCCCTGTAGGTCTTTAACAGTCATGTAAATGTGGCATTTAGGGTCATGGCTTAGTGCTTGGCAGTGCTGGGTTAGCAGTTGGACTCGATGTTCTTAGAGGGCTTTTTCTACCTTAAGGATTCTATGAGCCAAATCTGCTGGTGCCTGGCAGGTGTAGCAATAAATTGTACTCGGTGATGCAAATGTCTGCACTTTCACTGTCTGCTGTTTAATTATTGTATGTTGGCTCTAACTGGCTCCCCCCTTTTCAATGCTTACTGTGGGCAGCATTGGCTCAGCAGAGCATTTCCTCCCAAGGATGGGCATGTGAAATGGTGCCTGCAAAGATGTTTCCTCACAGCCTCGTCCCAGTCCTGGAAAGCTTCTGCAGAGCAGGCATGGACCCTCTCCTAAGCATCACACCCCAAAACACCTGAGCCACACACAGCTTCCTTGGATGAAAAATGTCTCAAAGATGGGATGAGGCTCCTGGGCAAGTAGCGTGGCTCACATCCCACCCTCAGGAAAGAGTCTGTGAGGCTCCAGAAGTCACTCCACATTGTCCCACCAATGCCTCTGCAGTTGCAGCCCAGTGAAGCCCCAGCAAATGCCTGGCAGATGCAAGTTCTCCTCCTGCTCTGTGTGTGTTCCTTGGAGACTGCAGGATTGCTCTACAATTACCAAAAGAGGCCTTTGGATAGAGCCTGACTGAGTTACACCACGTTCCCATCTCTGCACCTCTGGCTCAGCCAGGCTGACTCCCCAACAGTCTCTGGGCTGGGAGTTAAACTTTAATGTGAACCGGGGAGAAGAACCCAGGCATGACTCAGCCACCCACACTCTCTCCCCTCCCCTCCCCTCCCCACTGGCAAGGGCAGTGGGACTGGGGAGAAGCAGAGGGATCAGAGACAGAGCAGGAATCTGAGACCCAGGGGCTGACCTAGCATGGAGCCCTGTGACCCACGAGGGAAAAGAGTTGCTATCATCGGTGGTGGTCTGGTAGGAAATGCCATTTAGCTGCTGCATGATTGTGTTTGCCGGGGAGCTGGGGCTGTAAAAGCACTGCTTGAGTGTGGGGGTGAATGATTTTCTTAAAATGATTCCTCTGTCAGATGACGGGGCGTTGCGAAGGGGTTGATTGAGTTCCTACTGTGGGAGGCTCCTGTCCTTTTCTCGGAGCAAGGAGTTTGGGTGGTGGTGGAGCAGTGGTGCCCAGGTACACCAAAAAACATTCCTTGTTTGGGCTGCCAGGTCCCGCTGTCCCTTGGCTGATTTTGGCTGTAACCAAATCTCTGATGTGAAATGCTTTGCAAGGACTGAGACTGGTAAATGCCAGGCTGAGAGGAAATGCCTTCCTCTGCCCACTTTTGTTTGGGAATGGTTTTCATCCACTGCTACTTGCAGAGAGGTGTGACACTATAGGCCAGGCTGGATGGGGCTCTGAGTAACCTGGTCTAGTGGAAGATGTCCCTGCCCATGGCAGGGGGTTGTAACAAGATGGTCTTTAGCATCCCTTCCAACCCAAACCATTCTATGAGTCTGTGATTCTATGACAGCTTGGGGCATTGCAGCACCTACATCTCTCTCCTGACTTTTTGGACATTAGCTTCTTGGAAAAGAGTGATGACAGAAGAGGCTGTAGTTCTGACAATTCATAATGGAAATTAAATTTAAAAAGTTATTTAAAGAACAAACAGGATGTATTTGTACTGTTCTCCCTCACTGTGTTCCCAAGGGAATGCTGCAACACCCTGAATTCTATTGAGGAAGGTAAACACAGTCCAGAGAGGAGCTGTGAGCTTGCCCACAGCAGCTCCTGCTGTCTCTGGCTGAAGAGGTGAGCCCTGCTTCACTCAGTTGCTGTGTGTAAACAAGCCTGAGCTTGGCATGACTTTATAAAAAGAGTTTTGATGGGTGGCTTTTGTCTTGGAGACTCTGCAAACACACAGGGCTGCCGGAGAATGCTCTTCAGTAAAAAGTCTTCTAAGGTTCTTGGTCAAAGGATCTCCCTGTTTATGCTGAGCTGCATCCCCGATCACTTCTTTCCTTTGATGCATCTCAGTAGTGACCTCTGAAATACCTCATCCACCACTCCTGATCCTTGTCTTGTAGGTGGGTGCATTAAATGCCTGTTTCTTTGCTAGACGAGGTTTCCATGTTGACGTTTATGAAGCCAGAGAAGGTAAGTTCAGCCTGATCATTACTGTGTGAGCTCACTGAAACTGTAGGAAAATAGTTAAATCTGAGAGTGGCAGTTTGGGGATATTCTTTTCTCTCTCCCCTTTAGCTCCTGTGGTGGGGAGGAGCATTTATTTGAAGTTCGTCTTGTGTGGAGGGGACCCACCCTTTAGCTACTAAAATGATGCCCTTTTTATGTTCTTGGCTTAAAAACTGCTTCAAATCCTCACCTTTGAAGCTTGGTCTCTGCAGGAAGCGTTATAGTACAGTGTTGGGTCAGAAGGAGAAGTGGAGCCTCCAGTCCACAGGGCACCACAAAAGAGAAATTAGGATTTAGAGCCAAGAGGCTGGCTGAAAGGCAGAAAAAATGTTCATCTTCAGTATCTGTCAGCTGTCAGACAAATAAAACCTGGGCAGAGGTGGCAAGCCAAGTGGCAGGAGAGAATGACACCATGGAAAGTGAAACTCAAGTGTGCAGTGAAGGGAAGGAGGAGCCGTGCCTGACATGTCTCTGTGGTAACTCTTCCTGCCCTGATAGACATCAGAACAGGCAGTTCTGCTGCATGAAGCTGCTAGAAGTTCTATAGTTTTGAAAAGCTTCTGATTGCTCTTACCTGCCTTCTGAGTTGGATGGCTCTTACTGCGCTACTCCAGTTTTTGGCCCATTGCTTACACTCCTCGCACGTGTTGGGATGAGGAGGCTCTGCCCCACGCACTGGCCAGACAACCCAGGAAGCCTAAATGAGGCAACCTGGAGGAGGAACAGGCCAATGCCCAGACATTTCCATGAAGAAGGTGACCTGCCAATGTCCCAAAAACCATCAGTCTGTGAGCCTCAGCAGAACCTGCCAAGCATTCATTGCTCAGCCTTCTGCATTTAGAGGGGAAATGGCTTTTAAGGTTAATGAGCCCTCTGGCACGTGGGGAGCTGTCAGGATCCAGCATTCCCTTTGCAGCACTAGGCTGCAGCTGCTTCTTCCAGGCTAGAGGTGGCACGGAGGATCCAGCCTAGACTCCCCCCTATCCCACCTGCTGTTGCTGTAGGGGCTTGCAAGACGTTCCCCTCCCCAGACTGTGCGATCAGTGCCCCCATAACCAATTGCTCCCCCCACGCAGATATCCGAGTGGCCAGCTTTGCCCGTGGCAGAAGCATTAACTTGGCCCTGTCTCACAGGGGACGCCAAGCCCTCCGAGCTGTGGGGATGGAGGAGCAGGTACCCTGGCACATTCTGTTGGCGGGTGGGGGGTCTCTGTGGTTAAAACACTCTTGCCCTGTCCCAGCCAGACCTCTTCCACTGCATCCCTGCAGCCTGGCTCTCCCCTGCTTCACAGCACATCTGC
Source organism: Struthidea cinerea (assembly GCA_013397865.1). Lineage (NCBI taxonomy): Eukaryota > Metazoa > Chordata > Aves > Passeriformes > Corcoracidae > Struthidea > Struthidea cinerea. The sequence goes on along the minus strand of VZTI01003086.1, from coordinate 172,482 downwards.
CAGCAGGATCTCCCCCCACCCAGGCAGCTGGGCTCTGCTCCTGGCAGTGGGTACTTCCCTGGGAGACCAAACACCTTCCAGTGTTTACCACCCTGCTGTGCTCCCCTCCCTCCTGGAGATGAGGGCAAACAGGGCAGGAGTAGATGGACTCCCAAAAGAGCTGATGCAATAAAGCAGGATGCAATAAAGACAGCTGATTTCCCCACTGACATGTCCAGATTTGTATTTTCCCAAAAAACCTTGATCTTTGGGCTGACCCCTGAAATCCATCCACACTGCCTTCTGCCCAGCACTCTTCTGCAGGGTGCTGGCTACCGTTTAACATCCAGCTGTTGGCAGTGGTGGGATCTCCTGGTCCCTGGATCCCTGCAGAGGAGCCCAGACTTTGACAACACACATGCCAGTCCCAGGATGTAATTTGGCTGTCATCCCCTGCCCTGTCCAGCACTCTGGGATTTTTCATGTCCCTTCTATCCAAAACCAATTTCCCTCTGATTTTTATGAGAATGAGCTTGTAAGTGATCTCAGTAAACTGTAGTAAATTGACGTGACAGTCCTGTTAAAGTTTTCCCTGGTGATTTGGAAATTTGTGAGGAAAGAGCCCCCCATTCCTTCTCGAGTGCAATGCTTGGGCGAGGGGATGATGCTAAGTAACTTGTACTAAAAACCCACAGTTTTGGCTAGAAGCCTGGGTTGCATTCCCTTCTGTTTCAGATTGTGGCCAAGGGCATTCCCATGCGGGCAAGGAGGATACACACACCTTCAGGGAAAAAATACTCTATCCCTTATGGGAAGAAGAACCAGGTACTGGAGCTGCTCCTCAGAGCACAAGGCGTCTTTGTTAGCATTTGTATCTCTGTGTTATGGACAGCGTGGGGATCGTGGATGTGGGAGAGGCTGGAGAGAATGAGGGAAGGGGATTGTGTGTGGGGGAGGGTTTCCTGTCTGGCCATGCAGAGTGTCCTTCAGCAAAGCTTTCTGAACCCCCTGTTTGTTTGCCTTGCAGTACATTCTCTCTGTGGACAGAGCAAACTTAAACAAAGAGCTGCTGACAGGTGGGCTGTCACTTCTGTTTGCGAACACTTCTAACACACTTTTTGCTGGGGATTTAGGGTTTGCCCCATGACCAGAAGACTTTGGGCCCCAAGCTCTCTTACCCAGCTCTCAGAAAGTGCAAACCTGAACTAGCAGAGGAAAACCTGTGCTGTTTCCCAGCTAAAGCATGAGACACCTCCTCAGCCTTGTCACGGTTTGTGGCATTTTCCATAACCCCTGATTGTACAGAGACAAATAGAAATTGGAGCTCTATGGCCAAGTATGTAATCAGACTAGACCAAATTTATGCAAATTCCCCACTGACTGCAGGCACCTCATCCCATCCTGAAGTTCAGTGGAGTGATGGTGGAAAGTAGTCACTGACTCATGTCATTGTGGGGAAGAAAAAAAATCCTTGCAGGATTCCTTGCATTTTTCAAATAATTTATACCATAGTTGACCAGTGTGCCCTGCCCAGTGTGCCCTGGCCCTCATGCAACACAGCAAATTATTTGCTGTAATGACAAACATCCCTATAATTTAGGGATCTCTTGGAAATATTTTTTGCGGTCACAGTAAATCCCTCTACATTTAGTTCTTTTCTTTTCACAGCTGCTGAGAAGTACTCCAACACTAAACTGTTCTTTGGACACAAGCTCCTTGGGTGCAATGCAGAGCTGGGGACATTATCTATAAAAAGGTAATGCCTGGGTAAGCGTGGGATGAAGCACTGTGGTCTTGATGAAGTTTCTGCTTAATCATTCATAAAACCTCAAACAATTGAGCAATCTCAGTTTTGAAACTACTGTGCAGGCAAAACCTTGTGCCAGCTTTGGAAAGGAGAGACATCAAGGCAAGGTTCATGGGCAGACTGAGAAAGGTTTAAGGAACTCACTAACACCACAGCCTGGCAGCAGGCACACACTTCCTGACCTGTGCAGGGGATAAAAGTGCCAGTATCCATAGCACTGGGTTCAGGGACAGATTGCTCATCTGGGAGGGCAGATAACTGGTGATGCCCCATCCCTGGAAGTGTTCCAGGCCAGGCTGGATGAAGCTCTGAGGACCCTGGTGTTGTGTCTCCGCCCATGGCAGGGAGTGGAACGGGCTGAGCTTTAAGGTCCCTTCCAACCCAAACCATTCTGTGGTTCCGTGACCTTGTTTCACAGTCTTCCGCAGAAGTTCTGGTCCTACCCCCCATTCACCTGGCAGGTGCTGCAGGCTCTGCAAAGCAGCAGCGTTATCCCAAAGGTGCCTGCTGCACCGCTGAGTAGCCCTGGCAGAGTTATGCTTTTGGTAACCTACAGGATAATTATTTATCCTAATGCTGAGCTTCCCAGGCAGTGAGAGCTGATCTTCCCTCACCCTTGAAGATTAATAACACATTTTGCAAATGGCAGATCCTCTGGGCACAGTGGTGCTGAGCTGGCCTGGAGTTACAGGATGATTAACCATAGAATCATAGAATGGTTAGGGTGGGAAGGGACCTTAAAGATCAGATTGATCCAAGGGACTGTCTTGCTTTCAGATCTGACCAGCAGACCTTGGAAGTGACCTACGATCTCATCGTGGGGTGTGACGGAGCCTTCTCAACAGTCAGAAAACAGTTCATGAGGCAAACGCGCTTTAACTACAGCCACGAGTACATTCCTCATGGCTACATGGAGCTGACCATCCCTCCCAAGGATGGAGCTGTGAGTGTGCCTGTCCCAGGGGCTGCTACAACCTTCACAGGTTGGACATCCCACCCCCTTCTCACTGTGGCTCTGCTGTAACAGCTTTGGAAGAATTAATTTCTCACCTGGGGTTCAGGCAAGGGATTAAACCTTTCCTAAGAGAAGGCATGGATCTCTTCCTCTTCCAAAAGTGGGGCCAGTGTTGGTACCTGCATGTAAAAATCCTAGAAAGCCTGTCTTGGAGTGGTGGGATTAACTCTGGCTCTGAGAGGTCCTGGGGGTATGGGAACATGTCTATGAGGACACCAGCAATTGCAAAGCATCAGATTTTTGCCCATATTTCTCACCCTTTCCTCTTTCCCCTGCCCTGTGTCTCCCTGAAGCATCAGGGAGCAGAAAGGGGCCCTGTAGTTGTTGTGTCTTTTTATGGCAGCTGCTGTGCTGGAGTGGAGGGGATCCAGAGCCTGGGCTGGGGAAGCTGAGCAGGGCAGGGCAAGGATACAAGGCAATTTTCTTTCTCTTTCAGTTTGCCATGGAACCAAACTACCTCCATATCTGGCCGAGAAACACCTTCATGATGATTGCACTGCCCAACATGGTGCTAACCAGGGCCATGTTCTCTTGGGGCACAGGATGGGGCTGGTGGGGATGAACTGGCTGTGGTGGCAGGGATTGAGAGGGTCAGGAGTCACAGAATAACAGAATCACAGAATCAATTAGGTTGGAAAAGACCTCTGAGATCATCGAGTCCAACCTATGACCCAACACCACCTTGTCAACCAGCCTGTGGCACACGTCCAGTCTTTCCTTAAAAACCTGCTGGAACAGTGACTCCACCATCTCCCTGGGCAGCCTGTTCCAATGTCTAATCACCCTTTCTCTGAAGAAATTCTTCCTAATGTCCAATCTAAACCTCCCCTGGTGCAGCTTAAGACTGTGTCCTCTCTTCCTGTCCCTTGTTACCTGGGAGCAGAGCCCAACCCTCACCTGGCTACACCCTCCTGTCAGGAAGTTGTAGAGAATAATAAGGTCTCCACTGAGCCTCCTTTTCTCCAGGCTGAGCCCTCCCCAGCTCCCTCAGCTGCTCCTCATAGGACTTGTGCTCCAGATCCTTCACCAGCTCTGTTGCCCTTCTCTGGACATGCTCCAGCACTTCAATGTCCTTCCTAAACTGAGGGGCCCAGAACTGGGCACAGCACTTGAAGTGTGGCCTCACCAGTGCCGAGTACAGGGGAAGAATCACTTCCCTGGTCCTGCTGGCCACACTCTTTCTCGTACAAGCCAGGTGCCATTGGCCTTCTTGGCCACCAGGGCACATACAGGCACATGTCCAGAGAAGGAGCCAGGAGGGACACCCAGCCTGTGCCAGGCTTACCACAGCCTAAGGGGGTGCAGGGCAGGGTGCTCAGACCCAGTCCTACCTCGCAGCGCCGGGTAGGTAACTGTGGCACCTCTCTCTGCCCACACCTCTGAGCCCAACCAGACACCCACGAACAGCACTCTGCAGCTGGATGTTATAAACTACATACCAGGAGCATCAGGACAGTGTGCCAGGCCCATGCTGGCCAGTCACACGCTGTTTCTGCCTCCCCTGTGCCTGCCCACCATGAGAAAGGGGGTGGCCAGACACTCATCCCTCGCTGTGCCAGTGGGTCACTGGGATTGCCAGGTGACAGGCTGGGCACTGAGCTGCTGCTTCAGGTGCCACATGCTCTCTCTGGCCTCTAGGCTTCTTACTGACCTTCCTTCCTGGCTGGCAGGACAAGTCCTTCACCTGTACGCTCTTCATGCCCTTTGAGGAATTTGAGAAGCTCACCACAGGAGAGCAAGTGCTGGATTTTTTCCAGACCTACTTCCCAGATGCCATCCCCCTCATTGGAGAGTAAGTGTTTCTGTCTCCCCTCTTCACTCATCAACACAGTTATCTGTTATGGGATGGGCTTTTTCTTGGATGATATGAACAGTCTCAGTTGTGTTAGGCAGTTTCTTTTCCTCTTAAGATGAATTATCAGAGGACTTCATATTAACTGAGAAACTCAGGTATTCCCTGGTATGTCCTTCCTACATCTACCACTGCTCACAGTAAGAGGACCAAGATGTCAATGATCAAGTTGTGTGCAGAACTTAAAACCTGCAGACAAAATATCTGGTCCACCGGGGGGAAGCTGACTTCCACATTTTCCCCAGCACAAATAGCCTAGTGCACAGGCTTAGGGTTTGCATACCAAGGCTGACAGTGCCTGTGGCCTGGCTTCCTGAGCTTGGACATGGCACGGCTTGGTCTTCTCTCTTGTGGTCCCACACGACAAAATCTGTTGTTTTACCTGAAGGCAAGAGCTGAAGCACGATTACTTTTTGCTGCCAGCCCAGGCCATGATCTCTGTGAAGTGCTCTTCCTACAACCTCTCTTCCCGATGCGTGCTGATGGGAGATGCCGCGCATGCTGTTGTGCCCTTCTATGGACAGGGCATGAATGCGGTAAGTTCATGGCTGGCCTGTCCCTCTTGGTGGGGTCCCCACTCCTTTAACCCACAAACGCCTGGGTTTAGTGTTTAACTCCATAGAGTTCATGGGCTGGCCTGTCCCACAGCCTGATGTCCTCTGCATTGGCAGGGGTTGAGCTCCGATCAGGATGTCCTCCTGGGAAGGACAGGGGACAGGGTGATGATGCCACCTTCCCATGGAGCAGAGGACTATGTGGGAGGGGGGTCCAGGAAGCTGGGAAAGGCAATCCCCTGGATTTCTCTCAAGACCCCTGTCAGAGGGGCCTGGAGTAAGACTCTTGGTCTGAAGTCGTGGTCAATGGGACCAAACAGCTACATTAGCTAAGCATCCATGACAGCACTTCTCCTGAGTGTGTGGCTCCTTTATGCCTAATTAACCCCCTAATATTCCTCCCAGGGCTTTGAAGATTGTCTGGTCTTTGATGAATTAATGGACCAGTTCCACAATGACCTTGGTAAGTGAGGTGGTTGGGGAGGAGCGAGAGCAGAGGAACATCCCTCTGCAGCTGAGGGCAGCTGGATACCCTGCAGGGAGCTGCCTGTGAACTGTTGCTTTCTTCTCCCAGGTGCCTGCCTCCCTGAGTTCTCCAGACTGAGGGTGCCAGACGACCACGCAATTTCGGATTTAGCCATGTACAATTACATAGAGGTAGGTGAGCCCCACACTGACCTGTGGTTCCACGGGCCATGCACACAGCAGTGCTCTCAGGATGCATGCAGCAGGCAGGGCCTCTGGCAAGACTCTGGCTGGGCTCTCACCCTGGCAGGCTTTAGCCTCAGAGCTCCTTGGGAATGTTACTGGGGCTGAGGAGGCGCTGATCCCTGCATGACTTCCAGGACAGGCAGTGGGAGAGGTAGCAAAGCACAGAGGAGCTCTGCTAAGACTCCTTGCAAAGGGGTGACTGTTGCTCTGTTGCAGATGCGTGAGCACGTGAATTCAACATGGTTCATTTTCCGAAAGCATGTAGACAACTTTCTCCATGCCCTCATGCCTTCCACCATTGTCCCACTGTACACCATGGTAAGCCAGCGTGTCAGTCCCCACTGCCATGAGCTCCTCCTGCGTGGCTTTGGGGTGGTGACATTCTCCTGCAACCCTCCCAGGTGACCTTCACCAGAATTCGCTACCATGAGGCCCTTCAACGCTGGAAATGGCAGACAAAGGTTGGTCAAGGGTGGTGCCCATCCTCCCCATGCCATGAGCCTTGGGAGCATCCCGCACACCAGTGCTGCTCAGCTGTGGGGGCAGCTTTGGTGGTGGGATATTGCCAGGTGTGATGACTTTGCTTGGTGCTGCAGGGTTGGACCCAGCCTCTGATGATGTTGGGGTTTCTCTTTGCACTTGCAGGTAATTAATCGAGGGCTCTTTGTTGTGGGGGCAGCAGGACTGGGTGGCACCTACCTGCTGACAAAGCGTCTGGTATGGAACTTGAACTTCTGCTTGGAAGACTTGTGGGGCTGGTCCCATTATCTGAAGAATATTGGAAATCTTCCCTTTGGCACACGAGTGGTTTAAACATAAGGGGAGCTCCCTGTAGTAATAAAATAGAAGGCACGGGCTGTTGGCTCAGCTGGGTGATGTTGTTTCTCTTGGGATGTGGTTTGGCAGCTCCTGCAGCCCCCTGGAAGCAGTTTGGTCTCTCTCCCTCTCCCAGGTGAGAGGAGCCCATCAAGGCATAGAGTGGCCAGAAAGCCTCTCCAGGGGCTCAGGTGTGTGACCTTGGCAGCCTGGTCTCAAGGGATGTGGTGTGTAGATGTGGCACTCAGAGATTATGGTTTAGCGTTGGACCTGGCAGTGCTGGGTTACTGGTTAGAGTTTTTTTCCAACCTTAATGATCCTGTGATTCTATGACCTGACTGGCGTGTCCCAGCCTACAGACTGCTGCTCTTACCAAAAACAAGCCAACATTTTGAGCGTCCTGAAGCCAAAAATGGCTGCAGCCTGGGACAGTACTAGGAGAAGCAGTATCAGACACACTTTCCTTCTTACTTTGCCCTAGACCCTCAAAGTCACTGCTGAAGAACAATAAAATGGCCCAAATTGACCCCTGATCTGATGTGGCACAGCCAATCTCATTTGAAGTAGTCTACGTACAGCTGCCAGCACATGGGCAGGGACAAGAACTGCTCTGCACTATTCAGTGAGTCAGTTTTGGCTTCCAAGGGAGCACCATTCAGGGCATAGATGGCAAATTGTGTAGAAACAGTTTGTTTCTCTAGCTGGGATCTTTCCCAGGCACTGTACCTATGGAAGATGATGGCAGCAATGACAAGGTGTGACTGTAGTTTCTCCAATGAATGCTTTAGCTGCTGCCCTTGCACCTAGTTCTTAGCAGGACAGATGTATTTACCTCATATATTAATCTTTATTCACATTAAACCTCTTCAGAGAGCAAATAAAGATGCAACGCGATACGACTCTATGCAAATTAATCCCAAACTTAAGACAAATAAGGAATTGTACCACTATTTTATGGGGATGACCCACAATATAAGAGCAACTGGCTGCTGTGTGTGGTTGGGATAAGTGCTGAGCTGGAGATGCTCTGGGTGCTGCCAGGTGTTTTGCACAGCTGCCTCTTGGTATGTCTGACATGCTCGCAGAGCAGGGACATCATGTCCCAGGGGGTGGAAGAAGCTGTGGCTGACCTCCAACCTGCAGGGAATTTTCCAGGTGCTCATAGATCATAGATCACAGATCAAGTTTCATAGATCAAATGGTGGCTCCTTGCTGTGCAGAGGACTTCAAGGCATGATGGAGGTAAGCCAAGCATGCAGAAGCCCAGGCAGAACCTTGCCTGAGGTAGGTCTGAGCAGGGAGCGATGCCAGGAAGCAGTTGGTGATTTGGGAAAAAGATTCAGTGCACATTCTCCAGCTGCTCTTCATCACAAGGTGCAGGTGCTCACTAGCCCTTAGGGCCCATCACATCACTGCAGCCTCTGGAGCAGTTGCTTGGACCCTTTATGTCCAACTCGGCAGTGAGTTCTCTGGAAATCATTGCATAGTGGTGGAGACCAGTGCAGCAAGGGAAGGCATGGAGCAGCCTGGGAGCAGATCCTGCTGGAGCATTAGAGAGACAGCAGTTTTGAAATCCCAGCTCAAAATCAAAGCTAGAAGCACCCTGCTCTCGGCTGGCTTTGGGGCTCGGTGTCCAGGACTCCTGCCAGAAAGCAAAGTTAGAATCAGGAGATGGGACAGGAGCCACTGCATACTCCTGTGGTGAGGCCTGAAGTCGTGTGTGTTCCCCTCTCCCAGCTCCACTAACCCAACCGTCGAGCAGTGGGCCAGGAGACTGGCATGGTGCACTCCCTCAGCCAGCACCTGACATGATGGGGGTGTCTTGGAAGAAGGGAAGAAACCATGAGGATAAAGAAGAGGGGGTGGGAGCCTTAGTTTAACATTTCCTTAGTTTGAGCTTTCCTTAGCTTGGCATTTCCTTATTTAACAGTGGGTCCCAGCGCTGCTAGGTATTGCCTCATTCAGTAAACCTGGGGTTCACGACAGTGGTGGTGGCACTCTTGAAGAGGGGGTTATCAGCCTGGAGGGAGAGAAGTGAGAGGTTTGTGTTGGGCTGTGCTGGATTTCCGGCAGAGCATTACCCATCCCACCCATCCCAGTGCCAACAGCACAGACAGCACTGGAAGAAGAGCCCACAGGATACTTAGCCCCCTAAATGGCAAAATCCAGCTGGGCTGAAAAATGAGCAGTGGGGAGGGCTCAGGTCTACATGGCTGCCTCTGGGAAGGATGTCTCCTCCTACTGTCCCCTCCCCAGTGGATCCGAGTGCCCCAGAACATCCCACTGGCACGGATGGGCTCTCTTACATCATTCCACTTGGCTTTGGTCTTCTCCTTCTCAAACCGGCGGTATTCCCGGCGGTCAAGCAGCTCCATCAATAACCGCCAGATGACCAGGACCAGAACGCCAATGAGGAACACGCCAGCGATGGTGCTGCCCACGATCAGCGGGACGTTGGGGGGCTGTGGGCACTCTATGGGACAGACAGACAGCGTCAGGCTGCAGCCCCTGGCGAAGCAGCAAGGCTGCTGTGGTAGGGTTGGCAGCCTGCCTATGGCAGGGCAGGAGGAGCGGGGATGGGATACCTCTATCAGGATCGACGATGATGGTGTACATCTCCTTGCCATCCTCCTGGACCATGCGGAAGGACATCCAGCAGTTCTGAGAATCCTTTTCCCTGCATTTCCTGTCATTTATGCTCACCTCTGTTGAGTTTGTGGGCAGCTGGATGTTGGGACAGGCCTGGGAGCAGTTCTTCTCAAAGGGGCCGCTGTTGAAGAACTTGCACTCCACGCAGGAGCTGCAAAACAAGCAGCCACAGCTCACATCTGCAGGGGCAGAAACCCTCTCACCTGGCTTTGGCTACAGCTGGGCTCTGCCCAAGCACAGGCAGGGCCTGCCTGCGCCTCCCTGGGATATTGGGGATCCCCGCTGTCAGCGTGCCCTCTCTGTGCGCATCACTCACATATATTTGCCACAGGGTGAAGGGCAGCCTGGGCATTCCCGGCAGAAGGGGGGCTGGTACCCTCCCCAGCACTGGCAGCGGTTGCAGTGGCAGGTCCCGCGGAGGCTGCACACGTTTCCGCGGATGTTGACGCAGCCATCTGTCGATTGCTGGCACTGGCAGGCGCTGCCCTCGTATCCAGGCAGGCACTTGCACACCCCACAGTCGCATTTCCCGCGTGCTGCAGAGGAAGATCTTTCAGATCCTGCAGGCAGCCAGGCGACCCTCCCTCTGCCCGTGCTTGGAGAGCATCACCCACCCTGCGCTCGCCACACCACCTTCCATGGGATGTTCAAGGAGATCCTACAGGCTGGTGTGGTGGGACCCAGCAGCCCCAAACCCTCCCACTGGGGTTATGGCACAAAAAGGCTGCATCTCCCTGGGCATTTAATTATTCTAAGCAGTGGCCAGTTGGAAAAGCCATCCCAGGCGCATCACCTGGGCCGCCGCAGAGGGAGCTGTTGAAGAACTCGCAGTTCATGTTGTCGCACTGGCAGTAGGTGCCGTAGATGTACTTGCCAGGCACGTCGCTGGTGTGGCAGACACAACGCCCACACACGCAGTCCCCCTGCCCTGAGCAGATCACTGAGCTGTTGTCCCTCCGGCAGCTGTGCTCCAGCTCCTTGCTGGTCTTGCCTTTGGTGTCACACTCACAGTTCTTCCCCGTGTATCTCGAATTGCAGCTGCCACCAGACGAGAGGAGCAAGCTCGGGTCAGTGGCCATGGGGCATGCACAGGGCCCGGACCTCCACAAAAGCGGAGAAAATCTGGGACAGCCTCACCACAAACCAATGACACCATGTTGGTGCTAACTCCATGCTGGAGCAGGGTGGCTGACTGGGAGCAAAACTCACAATTGCTGCTTTTCCACCAGTCGTATTCACAGCACCAAATAAATGCTCAGAAATTATTGTTATATTTATAACTTCCAAGCCCTTGCCGAGGAGATGTGAGTATTTCCTGAGGAAACCTAGTCTTTTCTTCTCCTTGTCACTGAGAGGCCATGAAGCAATAATTACATTTCAAGACCTGTGTGAGCTGCAGCCAGTAAGTGGGATTTTGAAAGATTTCTACAGTGTCTGCTCAGTGGGTAGATTGGTGGATGATTTGATACTGGGATGGATGGCTGGATAGTTGGATGGATTGAGGCCCTTAGGAAAGCGACATAACCTCCACCAACAGAAGAGCCAGGTCATTGTGTCCCCTGCCACCTGAACATAGGAGACAGTTCCAAGGAGAATGCACAAATCTTCCTCTCTGAACAAAAAAATTTGTGCAAAGCTACAGAGCCCAGCCCTGGCTTGGCCCAACATCCCTCCCCCAGCAATTCCCCAGCTCTGGCAGCATTTGAAATCATGTTTTGGGTAGACAGCACATACCTGCAGATCCCACATTCGGTGATGCCTTGCCCACTGCAAGCATCTGGGTCAGGCTGGTCATTGCAGTGGCAGTCGCAGTTGCTGGCCACGTGGACAGTGAGGGTGTCTGTGAAGCCTAGCGGCCGGATGGTGAAGGAATAGTTTGGAATGCATGCCTCGGCTGTGACCTTCACTTTGAAGGTGACCTAGAAAGTGCAGAGTAGGACAGGGAAGGGCCAGACACCCAGCTGTCAGAGTGTGGTATCGGCCCTAGGTTGAAGACATGCACATCCAGAACAACAGAGGTTCCCCCCCATCCCATAGCATTTTGGACACTCTTGGCATTAAATTAATATAAACAGAAAGTCTGGAAGAGCACCCAGGGTTCCGGTCACTAAACAGGATGGGCAACAGAAACTGTGCAAGCTGTGGGGTGCTCCTGGTGCAGGAGAACATACCTCATCATTGATCTTGACGTTGTCGCACTGGCCTCTTGCTTCATCCGTGGAGTCCTTGTCATTATTGCACTTGGAGTCATACTTGACATCCAGAGTGTCCAGCAAGGTGGAATGGTCCAAGATGATCCGCGAGGAGAGGTTCTTCGGAAAAATGGTGGAGAAAGTGCCATCAGTCCAAGAGTAGACCAAACCAAGGGGGTATGGGGTTGCAGGTCAGGAAAAAGAGACAGAGAACACCACAGGTCAGGATCTCAGCTGCCTGGGGTGGTTCTGGAAGTGCAGGTGATGGCACTGGAGATGTGGGAGCTCCAGCACTTACATTGTAGGCCACTTGGATGAGTTCAATGATGTTGCTGGAGTCCTCATTCAGCTCTCCCACTGCTGACTTTGGGATCATCTCACTGAGTTTCTGCCAGTGGAGACCAAAGAAGTGAGCACTTCCTACCACGTGACAGCAGAGCAGGAGACAGCAGCAGGAGACACACGCAGCTGTGTCCATCCTCCTGGGAAGGGGATGGAGGCACCTGGACCATCTGACATATCCCCACCTTGTAAACATCCACCACCTTACTGGTGACAGCAAAAATGGGCTGAATGTTGTTTTCGGCAAGTTTCTGGACCAGCTGGCCAACAGATGGGTAGTCCTAGATGGGGAGAGGGATACCACACTCAGCACAACCTCCCCCACCAGCAGAAGAGTAGACACTTCGGGTGTGGCAGCACAAATTACGGTGATTATGGTGATGTTTTGGTCTCCGCAACAGGCTTTTTTACATGACATTGTCTTTTCTGCCTGGGGGAGCGAGGTGGTGGGTGTTGGAGATGCTGAGCAGCCCCCAGGTACTTACAAACTCATTGCTCCTTTTGTACATGTTGTCCTCCAAGTGGCACTTGCCATCGTTGGGGGTCAGGATGCCTGCAAGCTTGCCATCCCCAGCAAAGTGGAAGCCGTCATCAGTAGCAAACACCAGCAAGCGGGTCACGTTGCGCCAGCCGATCAGGTCCTGCAAGTGGCACAGAGAGTGGCCCCGGTCCCTGAGCAGGCCTGGCAGGACAGTGCCAGTGGGCGTGGCCCTTTCCAAAGTCTTGTGCCAGCTACAGCATGGGGCAGGGGACACGGGGAAGGTGGGTTAAGGGAGATCGGGGTTAGGAGGCTCTGGGGTACGATTTTCTCTTGTACTCTCCAGAGTGACCTGCCCTGCTGCCAAATCAGAACTTACACAGGATGGGTTTCCAGAGCCCACCTGGAGAGGGGCAGAGCCACCTGTGTGCGTGGGTCGCAGCCCTCCCGCCCGAGCACAGTCCCTGGCAGCAGGGCAGGCGCAGGACTCACCCCACACACTGCTGCCTGCATCATGGCATCCAGCCCCCCCTCTGGGGCATCCAGGTTCCCCGAGATGAACTGCTTCCCCACTTCGTTCTCAAACTGCTTGGCGTTGTCAGTCAGCGATAGGATGTGCTTGAAGGCGAAGGGAGGCTGGCACTTCTCGTCCTTATTGGGGCAGGGGTTCTGCAGCTTCTCGGGGTGCGTGTTCACGAATGGCAGCACTGTCTTGTCGACAAAGGAGCCAAACCCTAGGGTAGCCAGACTGCAGTTTCAGGGGCAGGGCACAGGGCACAGGGCATGGACAATTTGCTGGCCTCAGTGTACATGCCCACGTCCCTTGCCCTGCCACACTGTTCAGCTTGGCAGAGGACACCTGCTGCCCACTTCCTGCATCCCCCTCCAGCCCTGTGGCTCTTCCCAGCAGCAAACAGCTGGAGACAGGCTCACCAATGCGCCGAGAATGGGTGGTGCTCTCCAGCGCCCTGAGCAGCTCCCCTCCCAGCTTCTTCACCTTCTCCAAGTCATCCAGCATGGAGTAGGAGAGGTCCATGAGGTAGTAGAGATCAATGGGATACCCCATGGCACGGCGAAACTTCACCTCGAACATAGCAGGCTGGCCTGAGGGACAGGGATGGCGGGATCAGCTGCCACGTTGTGCCAGCTTGTGCCAGCACCCACCCCTCCTCTCTCGGAAGAAAAGGGGTGGAAATGCAGGCTGCAACATGTTGCGGTGTCTCAGGTGAGTCTGGGGATGAGTGGAAGGGCATTGTTGGCAGGCCATGTGAAGAAGGGCATTGGGAGCGCCAGGCAGAGCATACCTATCCTCAGCTTCAGGTGCACCTCCTGTGGAGTCAGCTGTATCTTGTTGCTTAAGGGATGGGCCTGTGTTCTTTTGATCTCATTGCCTGGAAACTCAATCTCACTGTCTGGGCATCCCCTTTGCTTCAGCTGCTCAATGGTGTCACAGCGGATGGAGTCTGGCTCGCCAGCTTTGGTGAAATTCTGTGTGTGACAACACCAGCAGGAAAAAATCAGAGGAGCAGGAGGTGAACAGGCACCTTACAAGATGACCCAGCCCCCAAATCAGGTCTCCAGGACATTGATGGAGAAAAGAAAACCTTTGATGGGTATTGATGGAGAAAGGTCATGGCTGCTGGATCCCTCCTGGCCCCATCCTCCACGCAGGACGTGAAACACTCCCACAATGAAGTCAGGCAGAGCCAGGCAGGCAGGGTGACTGCCCTGATACCTGTTAGCTGACTGCTGGGGCGTGACAACTAGACATGGACCTACCAGCTTCTTGCACCAGGCGCAGCCAGGACCAGACTGAATGCAGTCCTTGCACGTCCCCACCTTGATCTTGGGGCACTCCATGGCAAAGGCTGGAAAGGAGAGAAGACAGAGTTGGTGTGGGGGGGCAGTTGGGGCTGTTCAGACACCCAACACCAGGCACCCATGCTGGCCTGAGCCTGCCCTGCCTCTCAAACCCATTCTGGGGTCCCTGACAGGGCCCTCAACTGCCTTGCTGTCCTTCAGCTGTGCTGGCTCGAGTTAACTCCAGATCCCAGGAAGTGTAAGGATATGGCCTTTGCACACCTCTCAGTGCTGCGTTCCCACTGCTGTTGGGCAGCATTTGGGATCCCCCCACTATTTCACTGCCCATGAAAGGTGCTGGGAGGAAGGCAGGTCGGGCTCACCCGTTGTCACCAGCAGCAGCACCCAGGTCACTGCAGGCAGCTGGAGGCAGCAGTCACGAGGCATTTTCTGCAAGACATAAAGCATTCTTGTGACCGCCTGGGATGTGCTCCAGGGATAGGGCAACCACAGTTTCTCTAGGCAGCCTGTGCTGGGGTCACGTTCATTAATAGGGTCGTGTCACACCTTTCCCCAGCAGAGCCCTGGAGCAAACCCTGACAGTGTAACGGCCTTGCAACATGGATGAACATGGGGAAGTCAAAAAGAGGAATTTGTAAAAAGAAGAAAAAGGAATAAGAAAGTACAAAGAACAGCAGACATTGCCCTTTTTAGCAGTATTAGACACAGTGTCTGCAAACCAGGTCATCAGTTTCAAAATAGCTCTGATGCTTCCCTGAGTAAGAAAAGAACCACTCCTTGGCACCTGCCATCACCCCTTCCTGTGAACTTGCCAAATAAACAGCACAGAGTGACATGGAAATGAGAAAACAAGGGAAACCTTCAAAAGACACTGAGGCAGGTTAGTATGTAGGGCTGCTCAAATCCCCTTCTGAGGTGTCAGGGTGTCCAGTCTTAGCTCATCAGCCTCTGTAAGACACCACACCAGCTGAGGATGTGGTGTCCTTTCAAGGTCAGCCTTGAAAGGAGGTCTGGTCTCCTCCCAAGGGCAGAGAGAAGGTCTAGGTAGGTCAGTAGGTAATGTTTGCACAGTGAGGTTTGGTGCCCAGCTGTGGTACAGATTTTGAGATGTGGCAGGACTCTTAGGGTAGTGGGCACCACTGATTATGGCAGGGGCCATCTGGAAGCCCACCCTACCCTGGATCCAGTCTCCCTGGCAGAGCTCCACAGCCAACACCACATGGCTACACAGCCAACAAAAGGCACCTCTATGGTGACCCAGCCAAACCCTCAGGGTAACGTGGCCTGGGAGCTCACTCTACCACATCTGCACAAGACCATCCTATGGCGGGTGGCCAGAGCCCTTCTTGACAAAGAGATCCTCTGCAAGTTCCTCTCCACCACCACAGTCCCCCTTGGTAAGATTTTAAGGGCATCATTTATTGTCACAGCTGCAATGTCCCTGTCTGTGTGACATGCACTCCCTGTGCTTAGCTGGCCCTCCAGAAGCTGCCAGCAGAGTTTGAGCTTGCAGGAAAGAAAAGGGGATCCTGCCCTTGTTTCCTGTAGAACTCAGTTACTGACACCCCAAATGTGCCTAATTAGGCTCCAGTTCTGCTACAAGCCACAAGTTCCCACACGTGCTGTGAGGACCAAGCCCATGGACTCAATGAGCTCCTGCTATTCCACCTGCCCAGTGTTTCCAAGTGTTTAATTCCTGCTGCTATGCCAAAGTGTGCGGCGGTGATGGGATAGAGCTCTGTGAGCTCCTTGTTCTTGCTGGAGGTCAGAACTTCCTGCTTACAGGCACATCTTGTAAAATAGAGCAACCCTAAAACTGGATTAAAAAAAGCTCCCAAACTCCAGAAATACAGTGGGACTCTCAACACACCCCCAGTGCTAGCTGCTATCAAGTACTGTAAAGTAGGGTTCATGTTGTGGGCTGGATTTGGACGCCTTTTTCACCCCCACAGTGGTTTCTTGCCCTTGTCACAAGAGTGTGAAGCACATCCTCATACTTGGAGAGAGCAGCAGCAGGAAGTTCAACACTTCTTCTCTTCTGCCATGGAGGGAAATTACACCCTGGTGTGTGGGCGGGTGAGCGTATAATGTGATGCAGGGCTTTCAAAGAGAACTAACGGGGCTTCTGCCTTTGTCTGCCTCCTTACAGCCTTCAGAGGACCGCAAAGCAGGTTTTCAGCCTGACTCTGCGTGAGCAGGGCCCTGACACAGGCCTCAGCAGCATTTCCTCCAACCCCCCTGATGATCCTTTCAGCTCAGTCCAGACTTGCAGTCGCCACCAGTCCTGAGTCTTGTCTCCTGCGTGAGCTCTGCCTGCGGAGTTGTTTTTTTTCCCCTTCTTTCCCATAAATTCAGGCAAGCAGAGGGATATACATAGTCCATCCTCCTGCCCTGGTGTGAAGGAGCAGAACTGCAGAACTTTACAACCACCTTCATCCCGTGATAGGGAGAGGGGTGCCAAGATGGAGCAACTAAGAGCAGGACACATTGGCACCAGGCTCTGCTTCCTGGCTGCATGGTGGCATCAGGGGGAGAAAGCTGCAGATCAGGACCAGGGTCCTTCTTGGCCCTGTGCTCTGATCTTCTCACCACATGCCTTGGGTGGCTCGGGATCAAGGAGCAAAAGCCACCAGGATATTCCACCAGTGGAGCATCTGCTGTAGGGCAAGATGCCCCCTTAGGGTCTGTGAGCCAGAAGATGTGAAGGTGGCCTCAGGGAAGGTGCATAAGCTAAAAGCTGGGTGCTGTCCTTGCTGTCCTGCCTGCGGGCAGGGTGCAGAGCTGGGGCACTCCGGCACTCAGGACGTGCTGGGGGCTGCCGTTGGGATGGAGCCGGCTGCTCTTCTGCATGGAGGAGCAAGCTGGGAGTTATAAATAAGGCTGAAGGGGAAGTGTTGATGCCAGCAGTGATCTTGTTGCTATAAATAAAACAAGTGTTCAACAGCAGAGATGAGTCTTGAAGTCTGTTAGCCACAAGTTCCCATCAGGGCTTTGCTAAACATCTGTTTTCCCACAAAAAGGGGGGACGTGCACTCGTGCCCGGTATCCTGTGGTGTTTGCACCATCCACCGGTAACGGTGAGGTGCCACTAGTGCCAGTGCCCATGGGTGCTTGCTCCACATTGCCAAGCATCCCTAGTGCTGGGGCACCATCATGCTGGGACAGAGATGCTGGGTACTGCACCCAGCAGAGCTGCTCCTTCCCACCCCTGCAATCTGGGCAGCTCCAGACCCCAAGTACAGAAGGGAAATGAGCAGAGTGGGGTATGGTGAGGACGGGAGAGTGGATGTCACTTGGCTTGGGGCTGATTCTTCCATCACTCAGTTGTGTGATGCGGATAGATCCCACCCCCCCGGTCATACACAGGGCTTTCCCAGCCCATGCAGAATATCCCACTCAGTGTGTGTGTATATGTATTTTATATATATTTTGCATATATAAACCACAGAAAAAATATAAAAATAAATATGTAAACCCGTATTTTAATATATAAAGAATAAATAGAATTAAATAAATAAGAAGTATATATATATATATATATATATATATATATATACACCCATGTCCTGTTACAGGAAACATGAATATATTTTATATATATTTCCTTCCAGCGGCCTCCCGAGGACAGATCTGTGGGGTGAGCTCTCTCCCATGTGCACCAAGTCCCTACCTAGTCTATGACATCCCTTGGCTCTGAGCACCAGGGTCCCTGGGTGCCCATGGGACCCTTGCCCTGCCCTGGGAGTAAGGGAAGGAGGGGATTTGTGCTGCTGGGTCTGCCGGGGTCAGAGTCCTGCTTGGGTGGGATGGGGCTGCCTGCTGGCTGTTCTTCCCTGGGCAGTCTGGGGACACCACACTCTCCAGCCTGCTGAGATCACTTGGAGCAGCACCATAAAAGTGCAAAACCGCTGTGTGAAGCAGGATGTGACAGCAGCGACAGCTAGGATAGCAAAATGCACCACTTAGAGACTTCCCACAACTCGCAGCAGCCCCGTTCCAGTGTCTGTGCTGGCCACAGGACATGATGTCACCACATGTGTAATGTCTTTACTTCTCACCTGCCAGGAGGCTGGGAGCTGTAGCTGTGACACTGGAAAAAGCATCAAAAACAGGGACCAGGCTGCTTTCCCTGACACCTGGGGTGTGCCCCACATTCCATCTGCATCCAAGAGCCACTGAGATGTTGGGAAGGACCTGCTCTCCCCAGGGTCACAGGCCTGCAGAGTATGTGATGTGTGCAGCACTCAGAGAGCTGGAGGAGAAGAGCGAGGGTCTCACTCCTGTTCCCGGCTATTCCCGCAGGCCGACAGGGGTGCAGGGACACCCGGCAAAGTCTGTGCACTGGCATTCCAGGCAGTGACACTGTGCTGAGCCCTCCAGGCAGCCATCCCTGCCACCCTCATGCCATGCTGCCGTGCTACTTCCCTCTTTCCCACCGCAACCTGCAGCTGGCAGTGGGGGAGATCCCCAGAGGAAGAGAGGGTCACGGGAGGGGAGTGTGGCAGCCCACAGCCCTGGTGCTGCAGGTGAGCACACAGCCCATGCCCCCCTGCCCAGTGCCCAGTGCCGTGCGTGAGGGCGTGGGAAGAGCACACTGCACCCTCTCTGCTCTGCTTTCCGAGCCCGTGGGGTGGTGAGGAACGGGAGTTTTGGAGGTCTGGGATCCTCCCAACAATAAACACCTGCAGTTCCACGCTCAATGCTACCTCCAAAGGCAAAACTGTTACAGACCAGGCAAGCTGCCTTTGCAAAGGCTGCACAGACTGACCCGCCTGCAGGAGGGATGCCATGCCGAGCTCCCTGAAGCTCCCTGAACTCAAGTGGCCAGAGGTTAGATCAGGAATTATTAAAAAAAATGCCCTTGAAACATCAGAGCTACAAAACCCCTTTGTTTGCCTGGCTGCCCCCCCCACCAAGAAAGGAGGAACAGAAGCATAAAAATTGAGATGCTGTACTCGCCTGGCCTCCAGCCCTCGTCTCTGTCCCGTACTTGGGCTGGGATGAGGATGGTCTCAGCTTCTCAAGTTTGACTGGGAAAAGCAGCTGGGCATCAGGAGCTCTGTGACGCACCTCAATCTTTCCTTCCTATTTCTGTCTTGCAGTTGCAGGGGAAGAGGAAGTCAAGAGTGGTGCCTGTGGGAGGGCGTGTTCCCCCAAAACCCCAGCCAGCCCCACTCAACCTGGCCAAACCCACAGCATCCTGCCTTGTGGGACTGGGGCTGGTCTCCCTGGGATACCCGGGTGCTTGCAGCCCTCCCACTGCACCTAGGAAAGAGACCCACCCAAAACCCCCATGCTTTATGTGAACTTTTCACCTTTCACATCACTGCTGGGGACCAGCCCTGACCTCAGTGGGCAAACAAAGCTGGGAGTGGGGGAAAATAGTTCATTTGGGAGCTATTGGCAGCTCTTGGGTGTGGCGAAGATGGGGAGCTGGCTCCCCTCAGACTGTGGGTTGGGCTCTGAAATCTTTGTGTCAGGGTAGCCAGGCCTCCTCACGTGACAGGGGATGCAGGCGCCGTCCTCTGGCAAACCTCAGGGCTGTTGTGGGGATTTTATTTTTAAAGCAGCCTTTTAGTGCTTTTGTGTTGGCTTCAATAACTCCTCCCAGCAGCAGCATTTTCCAGAACAGAGAGGAGCCAGCTCCTGGCAATTTTCTCTTAACCTCTTCAGGGCACTACAGTAAAAAAAAATAAAGTTATTTAGAAAACATACAGGACTGTAGGGTTTTTTAAAAGGTAATTAATGTGAGTCTTTGTTAATTGCTTTGTAGGTTCTCCTTCCAAGCAAGCTGATGTTGAGTCACCGTGTCGCATTATCATGGAATCCCAGAAGAGTTTGTGTTGGATGTTACAGACCATCTCATTCCAACCCCCTGCCATGGTCAGGGAAACCTGAGGCATTGTAAGACCCTGATGCTGTTCACCTGCTGCTGTGTTACAGTTATGGGTTATTTTTGCAGCAAGAAAAGAGATTGCAGTGCCAGCAGAAAATCTCCAAGCCCTGATGGATCCTCTGTGGATCGGTGCTTTTATTAAAGAAGACAACATAGTCCTGGCTTGGTTTCATCACAGCCAGGTGCAGCAGGAAAGCATCACAGTAGTCCTGGCAGTGGGACAGGAGCATCAGAGCAGCTGATGCAGGATATGGTGGGGATGGAGCCTGAGGGTGAGCCAGCTGGAGCTGGGACGCTCACCCAGCCTGGATGGCTGCAGCTGGATGCTGCAGAGCACTCCCCAGGCCTGGAGTGGGTGATCTGTGGTAGATGAAGCTGGGAAGGTCGGTGGAGCTTCCTGCCAGAGATGGGGGTTGCAGATCTGGGGGACGGAAGTGTGGTTGAATGAGATGAGCTGCCGTAATTTTCCTTTTGTATTGCATGAGGCCCTCAATGAGCGGATCTTTTCTCCTCAGTTATTTCATGGGGTTTGTCCAACTACTTTGCTTCAACTGACTCAAGGTTGCAGGACGGGGGTGGGAGAGCTGTGAGCCCCAGGAATCGGAATGGTGGGAGCAGAGGGTGTACCACGGGTCCTTGCAGCCAAAGCTGAAGCTCGCTGGCATATCCCCATTCCTTCCAGCTGTTCCTCAGGCTCTGCTGCAGCTTCGGCCTTCAGCATTGCAGGTGAAGGGGGTTTGGGGATATGCTTGGTCACAGCACATATGCTCCCCAGCCTGTTTTGTAAGCATTTTAAGCTGTTAAACATTCCCTTTACTATTTTAACTGCCTTTATTTTTATTGGTTCCTCTTTTTATTTTTACTAGCATGGATTGTGTTTCCCCCCACCATTAACTGCAGGACTGCTGTGGTTTATGCAGGATGCACTCGAGCAGCTGGGGTGGGAAGCTGGGCATCCAGCTGGGCACTATCAGAGTGCTTTTTCCTCAAAGTAATTGATTTTGATGATCAGAGTTGTCATTTTGGGCTTTTGCTCCTAAATGATGCTCACCCAGCCTACAGCAGGGTAAGGGAAGTTTTCCTGTTCTTATTTTCTATTCCCGATGAACATTAAATCTTTCTATCCCTGATGAACATTAAATCTTGTGGATGCCCCATCTCTGAAAGTGTTCCACATCAGGCTGGACTAGGCTTGGAGCAACCTGATCTAAAGGCAGGGGAGTGGGACAAGACGATCCTTAAGGTTCCTTTCAACCCAAACCATTATGTGATTCCATGTCTTCAACATCCTCTTGAGGGGAAGCAGGGGGCCAGACACTGATATTTTCACTCTCGTGACCAGTGACAGGACTTGAGGAAATGACAGGGACCTGCATCAGGGGAGATTTAGGTTGGATCTTCCAAGGTTCTTCCCCCAGAGAGTGTTCGGCCACTGAAGAGGCTCCCCAGGGAATGATTACAGCTCCAAGGCTGCCAGACCTCCAGGAGCATTTGGACACCACTCTGAGTTCACAGGGTGAGATTGTTGGGGTGTCCTGTACAGGGCCAGGAGTTGGACTCGATGATCCTGATGAGTTCCTTCCAGCTCAGCGTATTCCATGATTCTATGATCTTTTCAAGTACCCTCCCAGAGGCCTCTCCCTGCATTTCCTTGGTACCCACAAGGAGTGTCACTAGCTGTGCACTTCTATGGCTCAGTATCAGGCCCTGGGAAACACAGCCTGGAGGGGGATGGGGAAGGCAGAGGGTGTGGAAAACAAAGATGTATTAACCAGGGAGCACCTGTCAGGGCTTGTTAAGATCAAACACACTGCAGCTCCAGGCTTGGAGCTTTTTATTCACCTTAGAGCTAAGAGAAGCAGCTTTGCATTTCAGCCCCTCCTGTGTGTGGAAAGGTGCAGATGGGGCTTGGGTTGCTTTGTTGTGGTGTCCACCTGGGCCCATGACTGCATTCTGGCAAGTGTTGGCTCTCCCTAGGGGCTTGCTGGGCGTTTTCTACTGTTTTAACTGTAGAAATAATGTCTGGCAGGAAGTTTTAGAGCTGTTTTCTGTCCTGCTGTGGCAGCCTGGTCACCGACTGGTCCTACCGTTACCAAGAAACCTCTGAAATCATTGGGATAAATAAGACTCTCTCTAAAACTGTCTTTTTAGTGTTAGTGAGTAAGCCTTTATTCCTGGCCAGGAGGAGGTGTGTGTGTGGCGAACAAAGTTCCAGCCTCCACACTGACCCCTGCACAAAACTTTTTTCGCTTATTTACATATATATATATACACACACATATAAAAAAATATATAAAATATCATAGATATAATACATTATAGAAATTAATGTTCATTGTTCTAAATTACATAATTACCTTCATTATTTAGTATTCTGTCCTATATTGCTTATTGATTTCTTGCCTTTCATGCTAATTTGGTCCACGTTCTTTAGTCCTCTTATCATCTTTTTCTCAGACAGGGAGTCTTCAACTTTCCCGGCCTTAATCTCCGCTGGTGTCTTCTGGTTACTCCTTAAAGGGCCATAAATTTAAGATCCCAGTTGCCCAATCTTCGACTCCCTTTGGCTCTGCTTACTGAAGCTTGTCAGGGTTAACCAACTAAAGGTTTCGGTTGTTTTAATGATCAAAGTAAGTGTTTCTGTGAAGAAACTTAAAAAGCGGGCACTGCTTACAAGTAATTGAAACAACTAACTAAACACGAGTTTAGGAAAGTTGTATCATTTCCAACGCTACCAAGAGCTCTCAGCTCTTACAGGGGCGTACACTTAAAACCGTTGCAGAGTGTCTGGGCTTAACTTAAGCGCACTGAACGCCCGCAGGCTGTTCGCAGGAGCCACCTTGGGCAGGCTGCAATTAATTAATTAATTAATTAACCAGAGGGCAACTGTCCGCGGGCTGCCCAGCAGAGAGGCTGCGGGCACAGGCCTGCCGTAAGACCTGCCACCGTTACGCTCCAGAGTGAGCAGGCAGGGCGGGCTGGCCCGGGCTGCCGAAGGGGCTCTCCCTGAGCTCCGCCCGTGGGAGGGAGGAAGGCGAATTTCCCGGGGCGCGGGGCGCGCTGCGGGCGCAGCCGGAAGGTCCCGCCCGGCCCGGCCCCTTCCGCCCNCGCCGCTCCCCGAGCCCGGTCCCGGCCCCGCCGCGGGCGGATGGAGCGCGGCGGCCGGGAAGGTACCGGGGGCGGGGATACGTGGGGCGGCGGCGGCGGCGGGTGGGGGCTGGCGGCGGCCGCCTCGCAGTGACTTCTCCGCCTTACCCCTGCAGAAGGGGCCGGTCCCCGCACACCCCCAGCCCCACTCGAGCTCCTGTGGGTTTGTCCTGGCTGCAGGGTCCCGGGGGTAGCCGTGGATACCTCCGGGCCTGGCGGTGGTGGCTGACAGGATGGCGCAGGCCGCATCCCTGCTGGCAGGGAAAGCCCTGTGGAGCCCGTGGTGCTGCTGGGCAGCTGCTGCCCCCCACGCTCCGGGCACCCGTGGGAGCGTGTGGCAGGGGCACGGCAGGGAGGTGACAGGAGGGAGCCTGAAGCTGCTCCAGCACTGTGCACCATGGCAGTCCCAGCGTGTTGCTCCAGTGCCGGTATCCCTAGTCCGGACCAGCAGCTGAGCCATGGCAGCACCGTGGTGTCCCCAACCCGCGTCGGGTGGTGACACGGTGACACACGTATCCCAGCGCTGCTGCTGGAGTCAGGCTGCCTGTGCTGCGATGCTGTGGGGTAACTTGCGTGCAGCAGTGGGGATCGTTACCAACAAGCGTTGGGAGAGGAGCGGGTCTTGCAGTGCCTCCCTTCAGTTTTAGGTTTGGGCAGGTGGAGAGAAGCTGTTAGTTTATACAGAATTATTTAGGATATCCTGGTTTCCCCAGCTGTGATTTGAATACACAGTTCAGGTGCTTCCCCCCAGCCCCCTCACAGCAAGGACACAGCACCAGTAAATGTTTTTTATGTGCCTAAGCTTTCCTTGTGAGGAGGGAGGAATTGCCTGCACCAAATACAGCTGGGTTTATACCACCGTGAAGTTATGTGTTGGTGATGGTAGATACTGTGGGCTAAAGTAAAAAATTCTTCTAATCCAACCAGAGTAGCTACTGCAGATCTTAGGACATAGGGAGGCGTTGCGTGCTTAAAGCATGATGCTGAAGATTTGGTGAGTTGCTAGTAGTTACTGAATCTGCTTAATGTCCATTGATTTAGGCTTTAATTGCCTAATCTGTTCGTTTGTTTCTTATCTGTATTGTTCTGTACCTGTAATAAATCTGTCTTTCCCTAAGGATGCTGTTCGCAGCTCTCCTGGGAGTGAATGCACTTGAGTGAGGTGAGGTTGAGTTGAGGCAGGAATCAGTTAGGAACAGAACAGACTTTGTGAAACTTCCTTCTGTGTGGCGAAGCTGGAGGGCAGGTGGGGAGGAGCAGGACAGTAGGGTGCCTTACCTGCCCTTGCCTGCTCAAGAGAGACACCTGCTCACTACCACTGTTCTTATCTGGATAGTGCTGGGTTTGATTTTTAATTTTTTTTTAACAAATACTGCCTGGTGGTGTATGTACTGATTCCTGCTTTATGTTTCTTTTGGATAAGGACTGGGATTTCTCATCTTCTGGTGTATTTTCTGGGCTGAAGATTGACCCTGATACCCTAGTAAAGAAGCTTGACTTGGACTCCACAAGCATCATTTCCTCCAGAACAGGTTTGTTGTATTTTGAATGACTGCTACATTTGGTTGTGAGCAAAGACACTGGGGGCTATATTTGCAGTGGCTTTTAGTGGCTATCCCAGGAAGCTCAGGGCACTACAATGCAAACACTGTTCCTGTGAAGGCTTTTAGAAGAGGTTTGTTTTTGTTTGGGCTTCTGTGTGGATGTGCTTAGTGATCCCTAGGTGAGGGATCTAGCTTCAGGCTATCTGTGGGATGTCCCCGTGCAGCCGAAGACTGCCAGGGCGGAGAGCACAGCAGAGCCCAGGCTGTGACCTGATCTCTGGGCTTCCTCTGTGGCTGCTTTCACCTCACCAGCAGTTGCCATTGGTAACCCAGTATTTTGTCAGCAGGTTCTCATTGTGTACCAACAGTGCTTCGCTCACAGCAGGCTGGCTGCAGCAAGTCTTCTCCTGTCCTTTGCTGTTGTGGGGTCCGTGGCTTGAGGATTCCTGGGCAGGAGATTCTTAACTCATTGAAAAGTGAAAGTGGGAAGAGGGAGTACATGATGGAGCCCTTTGATTTCCAGTTCCACAGCAAGAAGACGCTCCCATTGACTTCTCACTGTGAGACAGAGATTCGTATCTGAAAGCAGTTTTCACTTGTAAACATCTGCAAGGTCTCAAAAAATTTCTCTGAAACTTGAATCCTGAACCTCCACAAACTGTATGTAAATGTTTAAAAAATCCCAGAAGGAACAAACTACCAGACAGAACCTGGTAGCGCAGCAAGCTGTCCTGATGCAGAAGATGTGTGTGACTCCCAAATACCTTCTTTGCAAACTAAATTAATTTCTTCTCTTCATGTAGATAAATACTACAGTGACTTTGTTTTCCTGTCCAGAGCTACAAACAAATCAATCACACGAGGGCTAGTGGTTGCCTGAGCAGCGGTGAGCTGCCCGTCAGCCGCATTTGGGCACAGAGTGAGGAAGTGGGGAGGTTGTGTGAGGACACATTTGCCTGCTCTCTGCACAGATATCTTGGCGAAATATACTGTTTTTGAAACACTGGGCTCATTGTTGGTAACTCTCCTGGGAAAAGGACATGTATGCATCTATGTGTGCATGTGCACATTGCCGTCTCTTTAATTAAATCAGACAGCTTGTTGTTGGGGGCTGGCAGCCTGCAGTCCCAGCCTTTCATTGCAGGCTACAGCTGTAGATGTCTGAGTTATAAATAGAGCCATGCTGCTGGTCCCCGTGCAGTGCTGATGATGCAGATGTGCAGTGCCTGGCTGCCTCTCTCCGGGCGACGTGCTGGCTTCCTGCAGATAGCCATGCTGACCCTGATGCTTTGTGCTCCTGAGCACTTTCCAGATGATCAGCTAAAAATAACTGTTCATTTGGGGGCTCAAAACTGCAATTCAGCAAGGCAAAAAGTTATTTGATTATTTTTTTACATCTTCCCAAGTTGTTGTGCCCTTTCTTGTTGTCGCACTCTGGAGCCATGTAGAGGCTTTTTTGTTACGGAAATCAGTTCATTTTTTTGTGTTAATTCAGTGAACTGTAACGAGGCTGTGCATACAATGGCAGACACCCTGGAGTTAGGAAAGAGATTCTAGGCAGACGTGCTTTGTCTCCTGGCATCTCTGGTCAGCTCAGAGCCTGTTCAGCAGGAAATTCAACTTGACTCTAGCCCTTCCTCCACCTCTTCCTCCCTTTCCCTCTCATCTTAGTGCACAGGGCAGGAGGGTAGGATTCTCCTACACATTGCTATTTTAAGATTTAATAACAAGACAAAAGCGTGCTTCTCTCCCACTTGCTTTTCAAGCTCTGAGAAGGTCAAGTTGGCAGACTGTAGGTGGGCTCACTATCTCCTGTGCTTTTCACAGCTAGGGAGGATTTTTTTTTTCTGCCAAGGCTGCTGTGTGGCAGTTGGGAAAACAGGTATTTGTCCTATGTGTGTGTATATCTCACGTTATCCAAGATTTATTCACATTGTCCAGGATTGCTGGTATCTCTGTGTTTTAGGTTTAGATCTGGCCTTATGCTGTGACTCTCTTCCAAATAAAACCTACTCTGAGGAAGATCGTGGAATTGGGTTAGTTTTTAGAAGATGTTGGCTTGGAGCTCAGCACTGCTCAAAAAAGCCAATTGGCTGTTGGGAAGTAGGAGGAAAAGAGAACACAGAGAGCATTGTTATGCTCTGTAAATAAATCCATGGTGTAGGCAGTTCTTTGATGCTATGTGTACTGTTGCAAGGGCAAACTAACCAACAGCAAAGCATGGTTACTTCCATGGGATAAAAGGCTTCACCTGGAGCAGCTGTTTGGTGTGTCAGAGCCAAAGGGCTGCAGTCCTTTAGGAAACCAATCCACCGTTGTGCTGGGGCTTGAGGGCTGTTGCCTGTGGTTGCCAACAAGAGAGGACACCTCTCTCTGCAATTTTTTGGTCATAGTTTTCCTCAGTTTGTAAGTGACCAGCTTTTTCTGCTCTTTTGGCTGTGGTGGTTTTGAGGGAATGGGGAGAAACGCGATGTGTGAATTGGAAAGTCCAGAGTCTCTAGCACGTTATCTCGGTATCACACAAGCGCTTGTGTGTGCTGGGGCTGAAAGGAACGAGGTTCCTTGTTCTGGGAGGATAAACTCGTGTTGGTGCTTGTCAGCTGAAGGCCTGGGTATTTCTGGGTATTTTTCTGGGTATTTCTGAGTATTGTTGGTGCATCTGGTTGAGGCAGGGTGCCCTGTGGAAGTATCTGCTACTTATGGTAATGGTCTGTTGCTTCCTTTAGATACAAGGCTGATTCAGTGTGCTTGTGATTTGTGTGAGGTACCAGCACAGGCTGTTCTGGCATCAGTAATCCTTGTGGCATGAGAAGGAGAGGGTGGAACTGTAATGAAAAATGTCACCAAAATGGAATTCATTGTAGGTGAGTCTTGCATTGTGTGATATAAAAAGTCAGTGGTCTAAAAAGGAAAGTATTTTAATATGGTAGCTCTAAGCTGTGTCGTGCTGTGAAGCAGACCTGCTGCAACTGCTTTCCCCTGCTCTGCTTTTTGTCTTTAATCATTAGCTCAGCTTAACGCAAGATTCCAGATGATTTCCACACGCATGTAGGTAACAAAAGCCAGTGCCATCCCTGAGAATGCTGGAGTTCAGTCCATGAGTTACTTTCTTGCTCAGTGATTGCTTCCTGTCAGTATAGTTTACTTAGCCACTGACGTAATGTAAACCAAAGGCTTTGCCATAATCTAATCCATGCAGGGACCTCTGTGACTCATGTGAGAGGATAAATCTCATTTGGGTGAGCCTCTCTAGCGTGGGAATTAAATGCTTCCTACCAAGTCAGAAATAATGGCCTGTCATATTGGGGTTGCTGCTGCTCATTTTTTGTTGTTTTCTTTAACTTTCCTTCGTCAGTGTTTGCTCCTTGAAGCAAGGGCCTATTCAAGCTTGGCTCTGGCCAAGCAGTTGCCTGTGAATGTTTTTTTGGAGTGGATGATGAACCGGTTGTGGAATGATATGAGCAATTGGATAGGTAGCTTCCTGCTTTATTTTCAGCTACTCCAGAAGGGAATGGTGACAGGCTGTGTTGTTGAGAAAACAGAAGTGCAACAACAGCAAGTTCATAGCTGTTTGAAAAACCTGATGCAAAATCATTCTGATTTCTGAGGTTGGATTGGACATAAAGAAAGACTTTTCATTTTACAGTGAGGGTGGTGAGGCCCTGGCACAGGTTGCTCAGAGGAGCTGTGGCTGCCCCATCCCTGGAAGTGTTCAAGGCCAGGTTGGATGGGGCTTGGAGCAACCTGGGATAGTGACAGATGAAAGAGGGGGTTGAAGCAGATGCTCTCTGCAGGTTTCTTCCAACGCAGGCCACTCTGTAGGTCTGTGATTTTATACCAGGGTGTGAAGCATAGAGTGAGGTAGGTCATGAACCTGAGCAGCGGTTGTACTCTGAAGACCGGGACTGTCTTGCAGCACGGGAACCACTGTCAGTGGCAGGCAGAGAGGAGGGAAATGACAGACCATCTGTCAAAGAAGGAACTCCCTTCTCCTCCTGAAGAAATGTGGAGATAGGAGACAATAAAATCAGGCTAAGCGGGAATTCACTGACAGCAGTGAATTTCTGGGGTCTGCAGGCTGTATACAGCCTTGCTGTCCTCTTTCTGAGGTTCTCTGTGAGTTTCTTTTGTTACCAGGCCTCTCTTTGCAGAGTCACTGACAGATCCCTTCTGGTTTGCACCTCAGCTTCTGCTCTGGAGTTCCAGATCTGCTGGGTCTGTCACCTTACCTGCTTCCTTCTGCTTGGGCTCTGCACCCACTTGTCCAATTCTGTTCTCCTTTTGTAGCCTCCAAGAGAAGCAGAAACACTGTGGTTGGCTGGCATTGTGGTCTTGCATTAGCTTCATGCAGTGGGATTTGCTGTCCAGTTCTGGGTTTTTTGTAACGCATGTTGTACCAGAATGTTACAGAGCCCCTGTAAGACCTCTCCTCTGACAGCATTGGTGTTCCTGCAGTGTCTAGACTCATGGTTACCCCTGCAGGGGATCCACTCCAGTGTGGAAAAATTGCAGCCATGACCAGGCCCCAGTTACTCTTCAGGAGCTCTTGACAGGATGCCAATCTTTGTGTCCCATAGTTTATTCCTGTCTGTTGACTGGATTTCTGCGTGTTTATTGCCATTAAATATTATGGTTCCTCCTCTTTTGTCCTCATCCCTGATCATCTTTCCTCGGTTTTGATTTTGTGTTTTGGTTTTTTTCCTCTCTTCTGGCATACTGGGGTGTTTAACAATTGAAGGATTCAAAAATAAAAATTAATCCTGTTTGTTTTAGTGAATGCATCTGCTCTGAATATCGGTTCTAAACCTCTGCTCTTTTTCTTAATGAATGCTTGGGGAATTTTGAAATCTGCTTGTGTTGGTCATTCACATTGGTGCTGTGGAAAGGTGCTGGATCCTCACAGTTCTGCTGCTGTCGCTTTTATTCAGCCTTTCATTCTGTGCCGGCAGTTATCAGGCCTGTCTTGTGTTTGTTTTGTGCAGAACGCCTTCCTCAAGCTGTTTCCCACTGTAACACTGCTCAGATGGGAAGGGGTGTAAACAGGCTGCTCCACACGCTGAGGATGGCAGGGAGTGGCTGCAGCGCCTCCAGCATGCGTGTGAAATTCCCCTGGGAAATGCCTGTGTGCTGTGCTAGACCCAAGTGATGAGGTGTTCCTCCTCCACCTGTCTTTGTTATTAGCTGCCCAAGCTTTGGGCTGTGTGAATGTGGGGAGTGGTGAAATGCTCTCCCTGATGCTGTCAGTGATGCCCTTGGTGGTGTAGCACTCAAACCATTTTAACATCTTTGAAAATATTTGATGGGTGTGTGGGTGCTGCCCTGGGAAGAGCAGCTGTTTCAGTGGTTGAGCGGGGAATTCTTGCTTTAGCTCCCCCCTCCCTCCACCCCATACCTTCTGCAACGTGTCTGTGTCCTTTGTGTCAAGGATGTGTCCCAGGACTGAATGTGCAGGTCTCAGCTCAAAGGGGAAACTTCCCTCCGTAAGCTGGTGTTGCTTCTGACATTGTGCGTGAAAGCATTTGAAACCTCCAATAACAAAATTCGGAAGAAAGGAAAAGTTCCCAGGGAAGGGAAAATGCTGTCTAGGGATTAAACTCTTTACCTTTCCCCCAGGCCCAAGGTTGGCCACCCTGGTAGTTTGATAAGGTGACAGATGGCAGTTTACCTTATCTGGATAAATTGCTTTAGGTAGCAAATTACTGTACATTCCTTCTTCCTTGCCGTTCGGCTGAAATTTATTTGGTTTTTGACTGCATCATTGGGACATGCTTTTATCTTGACAATGCCAGATCACCTTTTAAGGGCAGATTTGGTGTCCACCATGTTTGAGAGCAGCTGAGATAGTGGTTTGTGGTCTGAGAAGCCTCTCCAGTGAGGTCAGACGACCTCAGTCTACAGGACACCTCAAACAAATTCTGTAGTTCCCAACAACTCGCCTCAAAGCTAGAGGGTTTTTCTGTTCCTTTGGTCTAAAGGATTAAAGTCAGTGGGAGTCAGATTGTAGCAGTGGTGAACAGCTGTGGGGATTTGTTGCAATGGAGAGCAGAGACCTGCTGTGGTCTCTGGGAGACTGTGGAGTGGGGATCCTACTCAAAGCTAAAGACATTGGTGCCTTAAATAGTAATTAAAACAAAAAGGTTAAAAATCTATGCTGCTTAATGTTGCTTTAACAATTTGCCTGTGCAGTGTGGTGCTGGCTGTGAGAATAGCTGTGGGAAGCTCCACTTTAATTAAAGTAAATGCAATTAATTGAGAAGCAGTAAATGAGCGTCTGAAACTTGCACTGTTTTCAGTGCTTTGACTTCCCTTCTGCAAATGGAGCATTTCCATGTTGTGAGTGCCTTCTGCCAGATCACAGGAATCAGTTGTGTTAATATTTATGGAACTAATTAACTTTTTTGTTTTCTTTCCCTCCCTCTAGCTGTGGCTAAGTCTCTGTTCTTAAAATTAACATTAAAAAACCAAAAGACTCCAATTAGCTTGTGGTCATGGATACTGAGCACTACACAAACACAAACATTTTCCAGAGAGCCAAAACCTTCCAAAATGTTTTGCAGCCTGCTCCAGGGGAGGAGGCTGTCAGTGGGAAGAGCTTGAAATGAGTCCTAGGATTTTAAAGGACGTGTCAGATCGCTCTAGTTTCTTATTATCAAGTTGGCTCCTTGGCTGTGCCTGCTGTGCAATGATCACCAGTAGCACTAGTGGAAGGTACGTGCCTGCCCTGGAGCAGCCTTTCCATGCTGCTGGGTGGGTGGAGAGGAGGATATGGCTCAGTGAGGGATTGGAGACTTTCTTTGGAGGAGCTCCTGAGGTGCTCCTCTGTGCTTTTGCAGAGCCTTCTTCCAGCCTTTGTAAAAGCTGGGTGCTCAAGCATGGTCAAACATAGGTCAAACCTGGCAGTGCCTTGTGCCGTTCAAGGGCTTACTGAATTTGAGGCCAGGGTGACCCCTTGCCTTCCTGGCCCGGTGTGGTGGGGCATGTCATGCCATGTCTTGCTCTGTGTGATCACGATTCCTGGAGCTTTAAAAAGATACTAATCTAGCCTGGTATTCTCCTGTGAAATGAATTTAAATGGTTGGACATCCTTACACAAAAATAGATCAGCGCTGCTTAGGAGAGTACTGAAGCTGCAGCATTACAAAAGAGGGTTATGAACTGAAATCCTTGTCTTTCCTGTACTAATGTTAAAGCTTTAACATAATTGAGTTATAAAGTTATAAATTCTACGAAGAGAGAGGTGGAATGGCTCTGCACTGGTGCCAAAGGGGCCTCCCAGCACAAGTTCCAGTAATGCAAACATTAGAAACCCACACATCTCGTGGGGTGTGAGAAGGATGGCTCAACACTGCAGGAATTGAGAAACCAAAACCTAAGAGGGGTGAGGAAGCACTTGTGGAAAGGGCCGATTGATAGCTCTGGAAGTCAGAGCCGTTTCCTTGTCACCAGCAGTGGTACCGTGTTGTGTCAAGCTGTCAAATGTCTCTCTGAAATACGTGTGCTGGGAGTTTAATAGACACTCTGTTTGGAAAACCGGTAGAGGCTGGTGAACGGTGGATGGCAGGAGAGGTTTCCCTCTTCTGAGTTGCCCCTTCTGACTTGTCTTGATATGTTTCTGAGGTGCAGGAATAAGTGAGCCTCCTCCTTCTGCTAACACTTCTGGGAAATGCCTACATGAAAAATGTTATTTTGCTTGGGGGTTTTTTTCCCACAAACTTCTATGCTATGTAAATCACATTTCTGATTTACCGAGAGAGAAATCTCTGCCCTGCTAATGTGGGTCTTGCTGTGTTACAGGGAGATCTCAAAAGTTTGTGTCCGTCATTCAGACCTAGTGGAATCTATTGTATTATTCTATTCTATGCAAATTATCCTTTATTCTGGTCTTTGTGAGCAATTTATGGGCCAAGGTTTTCTTTCTGCTTGGGTGGAAATGCATGTATCAGGTGAAGATCTGTTTATCCCCTTCAGCATTTTCAGAGTGGCGCTACTGATGCTCATATGTGGCATAACTGGTAATAACATCTAATTTGGGCCTAGGTTTTTAGTCAAGTGGCTTGTAGAAAGGGGTTTTTGTTGTCTTTTGGGTTTTTTTAAATGAAGCTTTTAACACAGTAAATCTCAATGTAGATTGTCTGAGCTAAATGCGGCAAATACAGCTATGCAAGGATTAGATGCAGTGGGTACTGGAATATTCTGGGTTGTTTGAAATGATAATTTGGACAGATTTAGACTGAACTAGCAGTGTTGCAAATGTTCCATAAGGCAAACCACAGAAAACTCTGGATAAAATCCTGCTGTAGAAGAATAAGCTATCCAAGCAGTTCTTCAAACAAGAAGGGACTGTGAGCTGGAACGTACGTAGTGATAGTGATAACCAGCTCCAATGTAATGTGGTGTTTCGGAGAGTCCCAGGCAGAAAATTTGAGGGGAAAATGGGGCACACAAACTTGTTTCCTGACCCACTTGTGCTGTGTTCTTGATTGCTTGGAGAACACACAGCAAATCAATAGATCTGCTTAAAGAATTTTGGATTCTGTGGATGTCGTGGACATTTGTGCCTGGTGTGGCTGTGCATGTATACGCTCTGGGCTGATTTCCTTCTGTTGCATTTCCTAGCTTCCTGGCTTTTTAACTTTGTTTTTCCTTATGTCTATTTTCCTCTCCAAGGTTATTTTGAAATTCAGGTCACTGAGTGTTCTTATGTAACGGGAATGGGCTTCTTTAGCATGGAGAGGACATTTCCAGCTGCCACGGGTACAGGCTGTGTCTATACACGCAGCAGTTATTTTGCAATGTGGTTTGAGTTGAAATAACCTGGTGTGCCTGTGGATAGGGAGGCATGGGGAGGCTCTTCCAGACTGCAGGAATTGTGCTGCGAGAAATCACAATTTTAAATTGCTTTGTTCAGTGACACTTCCATATTTTGCTCAGCAAAGCCTCTGGCTGTAGCTTTTGATTCATGCCAGTAATTTGTAGCTGCAGGGCTGGGCTTAGGTGTGCTCCTCTGCAGCTGCAGGTGTGCTTGTTTTAGTGCCTGTACCTGAGTGGGTTTTTATTTAAGGAAATAGCATACAGATATCTAGATACTGTTTATGTGGGGTTATTATAACTTCTTCATGTATTTTCTTCCTCCAAAATAGAGGGCATTGGCCTGTTTGCCTGGATTGGGTGTGAGTGGCAAGGTTTTGGTAGCAGGACAGAAGCCAGAGCTGTCACATTCTGGGCACAGCCAGGTCCAAAGAGCTTATGTGCACCCCATGCAACCAGAGCTGAGCCTGTCGGGCATAATGGTGTTGGCTCTGGGAAAACATATACTTAAGAAGGAATAGAAAAGAAGTGAGAAAGCCCTATGAAGACCAGGGGCAGAAAAGGAGGGGAGGAGGTGCTCCAGTCACCAGAACCCCAATGGGTAAGTGTGAGGAGGAAGGAGCAGTGGAGAATCACTGTAATGCCATTCCCAAGCCCTGTGCACTGCTCAAGGGAGCCAGGAATGAAGAAGTCAGAATGCAGGAGTGGAGCTGAGAAGGGGGTGGGTGGGGGGAAGGTGTTTTAGTGTTTGCTTTTCACCATCTGATCCTGTTTTTATTGGCAATACATTACATTAATTTTCCCTGAGTCAAGTCTGGTTTGCCTGTGTTGGTAATTGGTGAGTTGATCCCCCTGTTTACATCAGCCCACAAACTTCATCATATTTTACTCCCCTGTTCTTTTGAGGAGGGAGGGAGCAGCTGGATGGGCTGCTGGCAGCTGGCCAGGGTCAACCCACAGCATCACAGTAGCTCAGTAAAAACTGAGATGAAACTCAGTACCAGGTAGAACTGTTGCTCCGTGGCTGTTCCTCTGCCTTTCTTACTGCATTTTTCCACTGAATGTCTGCTGAGCATTGTGCAGATGCAGAGACACCCCTGCATGAGAACCGAGTTCCTTTGCTTTTAATTGATGCTCACAGGCGTTGAAGCGAGTCATTCTTCCAGGTGTCTGTGGTACCTGTATACCTGTAACAACATTGTGGCCCTTCTGTCCTGAAGGTCAGAATTAGGAACCTCTCCCCTCCCTCTATTCAGGCAAGGAAAGGGAACAGAACAGGACACAGCCATATACTCCAATCTACATTCAGGGAAGTGCAGAACAGGTCTTGGGCCCATCTAGGTGTTTCTTCTGCCTGTCTTTGCTGTGTGGGAGGTGCTGCTCGAGCTGTGTCTGTGTTGCTGACAGCTTTGTAGCACGAGAGGACGTACCTGTGGCAGAGCAGAACAGATCTCTTTTGAGAGTGTTCTTTTTCAGATGTTAGATGTGCTCATTAGAGGGCAGCAGAATAACTCTTCCTTTTTCTAGGTCAGGTCTATATTTTTGAATGATATTTTTCATCTCTGCAGGGCACAGAACAAAATTTTCCAGTTCCTCCTTCAGTTTTTCCTGGTGCATTAAGTGTACAAAACAGCTATGCTCATGTGAGAACCTTCGCCTGTATAAAGAAATACGGAGTATTTATAGAAAAACCTGCTTCTTTGAAGCTTGGGGGGATTGCAGGCTCATATGAGAGAGAGCTTCTCTAAGATTAAACCACAAATGGTCAGCACAGTATGTGGAAAAACAGCCAAAAGAATGTTTCACAGCTAACTTGTTTTTTGCTCAGCCTAATTCTTATTTGACCTATATGTCCATATGCATCTATGGATTTGTTTGCTTCACTCCAGCTGCTGCTGCCACCTTTTTCTGCTTGAAGAAAATGTTAAAGAACCAGTCCTGCTTCATGGAAAAGTAATCTTTAAATGAGATCTGATAGTACACCCCCCACCATCCTCTGGAATGTAAATACTGTAAATAATTGTGGCACTGTCTTTAAAGGCTAAGTGAGGTTGGGATTTGGAGTCCAGCATCACAATACTTAAAATGCATTATTTATTATGTAACATTCATAGAAGGGGGCTGTAGCACTGACTTTGTAGCCAGTGTGTTTCAGGCTTCTGAAAGAGCTGTGTACTAATGCTGGCTAGGAGTGAACATCTCCCATGCACACCTTACTGGCGATGTTTTGCATGCTGTTGACTTTTGGAGGAGGTGAGCTGGTTCAAGACAGCTGGAATAGCAGGAAATTTTTTGGTTTTTTTTAGCTTTAGCAGCATCAGCCATTGGTTTCCAACAGCTGACTGATTTTGTAAGGTCCAGTGGAAGAAAAGCTTTATTAACTGATCTTTGCTCCTTGGCCTGACATGGTGGAGCAGGTGGGAGGATTGGCAGGGGGAGACATGACACCTTTCTCTCTTATCCACAATGTGTTGTGTGTTTTGACATCCTGCAGGCTTCTTTATCTCCCTTTCCTCTGCCCAAAGGTGCATGTGTCCACCCAAAGGGGCAGGTCCCTCAGGAGTTTTTGGGTGCCTTGTGTTCCTCACATGCATGGGGGCTCTACCAAAGCAACGTGTACTTGGCTGCTGCTTTCTGCCCTGAGTTATTTTTAGGGTGGCAGTATCCAAACCCGCAAACTGCTGAAATGGAACAGCCTTCTTGATACTGTCAAATGTTGTTCCTGGCACAGTGGCTTGGATCAGTCCTGCTTCCTGGAGCAGTCCAGATTGTGCTTTGCACTCCTGGTTTGGGATCCACTGTGTAGCTGGCATTCTTCATGTCATGCTGCGACACCTCAGCAAAGTCCGGACTAATGGGGAGCTCCTCATCAGGGAAGGAAAGCTGAACAAAGCCAGAAAAATGTGAACCATGGCTCATAGCTCTTGGCAGCTCTTGGGCCATTAGGTAAAATTAATATCCTGTCAGCGGGGTAAAAATATTAAACTCAGTCTTACACCAAGTGAGAAACATGATGAGTCTGTAGGCGTGTGGATTTAAATCCATTGGACTGTGATCCATATTAGGAAATTAGCAGGCGCAGTGCTCGTGCCACAGCCTTCTTCATGCAGAGACACACTCTTCCTGCCAGCATCTTCTGTGCAACGTGGAAAGATCTGGCTTTCCATATACAATGAAAGTCTCTCTTCTGGGAACTAACATGGCATTTTGTTGGTGATACAGGTATTCTCAGTAGGTGGGTTTTTTTGGGTGTGATGAGCCTAAGTATTGCAGATACTACTTGGGAAGGGGTGTGTAGCTTTTCTGTTCTGGGAGCACTTTCTTCACAGGAAGGATGCCAGTCCTTGTTGCCCTGTAAGCGTGGGGATATTGAATGAGAGAGGTGAGGGAATGCATGGGCAGTCTCAAGGTTTGCTGCTGCTGCAGTCCCAGACCTGAAAAGATCAAGGCAATGCCAAATGTCTGGCAGCCCTGAAAGCTGACAAGCAGTGTCAGAGAAGCACCTACTCATGGTAGGTTGTTCTTTGCCATCCCCTGTTATTTCTTTTAACAATCATAGGTGTTCTCGCCACAGCTCTGGGCTGGCAGCTGCTGTTCTCATCTCTGCGTGGGGTGGATGGGGCTGGACCTGTTTGTGCTAGTGCAGACAGTGTAAATGAGACTTTATTGTCTGCCTGTGCTGCTGGCAGGGGAGAACATCAACTACAAAGTGGCAGAGCCATGTCATTTTTAAAAAATTTGGCTTGCTTTAAAATAGATTCTACCAGGAAAATGTCATTCCAGGATGGGTGACCGATGCTGACCTGCAGGGTTCAAATAAAGAAAAGGGGAAGAGGTGATGGGCTGGAGAAAAAAAAACGCCAACGAAATAGCATCTACCTCTTCTAGAGGGGACCAGACCTTGATTTTCCTTTTTAAAAAGATTTCTTCTGCATTTAAAAGAGCCAAATGGGTATATTGGAGTAGAGAGGCTTGCTCTAAGACCTTTTTTGAAAAACAAGTCTTGTGTGACACAAGACACAAGTCTTGTGTGAGAATCGTTTTGGGCCAGACGAAGAGCTCCCTGACAGGGGGCAAGCCTAGCTTTGTCAGGAGATGAAGAATGCTGTGGGAGGTATGCAGTGAGGTGGTGGTCACAGGGGTCTGTTGAGGGTCTTGGCAGTGGGATGGTCTCCTGTGTCCCTGGAGCCAAAGGAGGAGTGGGATTGGGGTGTGGCCGGGGGGGAAGATGCTGTGTGAGTGTCTGTGTTGTGTAAGATGACAGAGCTGCTGATGCTGTTGGTGCCTCAGGGCTTTTGGGAGCTCTGAATTGTCAGCTGAAGCGGAAGAGCAGTTGAGACAGCACAAAAAGCAGCAGCCACCAGAAGTGGCAGTGGCAGCTGGAAGAGACGGTGAAGCAGTGTTTGGACCAGTTCCACTTACAGGGCAGTCTGTGCTCCCAGGAGGAGGGAAGGAGACTTGATGTGCTTGGGCACCACCTGGAATGAGTGTTTTCATGGGCTAGGCTTGTTGGACTGTGTAATCAACATCACCACCATGAAAAAAAACCCATCAAAACCAGTAGTTCACTGTGTCATGTTTAAATGCTGGAACTAGTAAGACCCTTTCAAGGTTAAAGGGCCATTATGATCACACGGAGGCTTCATGCAGACACAGGATCACCTTGATCTGTCCTTTAGGGGCTTCTGCTTGGCAGCTTCAGTCTTGACCTTGTGGTGAAACAGTTACTTATCGATGGGTACTCAGTTGTACAGTGCTGTGGTAAAAAAGTCATCTTGTTTCTGGTCTAGACACAAGCCCTTTGAGCTGGGAGGGCTGAGTGCTCATGTGGGGCAGGAGGGGGTGCCTGGGTTCAGCAGATGCTAAGCTGCAGTAGATGCTGGGAGTGGGTTCGAGTTCCATCTTCACCCCAGTCACAGACCAGAGCAGCAAGGATTTTATGCCTTGTACTTCTCCAGGTGATTATTTTTCCAGCTCTGTTCTTCAAATATTTCCCAATTTTGAAGTTTGCTCTGTGTGCTCCTAAAAAGGGGAAGAACGGGAAGTGTTCTGCATTGCCGATTCTGCGCGTCAGTTGTTGCCCAACTGAGCTGGGGGCTGGAGATCAAACATATGCCTTTCACAAGCTGTTTGGGAAGCTTTCTTGGGTATTCTCACCCTCCTTGCTTTATGTTAGTGTTTTAGTCCTCTGCATGTGCAGCAATTTATAAAGCCATTTATGATGCAAGTGGTGTTTGAACAGACTGATCAGAATGTGACCAGATCGAGCTAATAATTCTTAAATTATGTAAATAATGAAAGTCTGCTGGTGTTATACAGGCTGAGTTGTGGTGCTCTTTTCTATGTCTAAATCTAAAATTACTTTGTATGTGTTGCCTAAGCAGACTATCGAGTAAAAGAAATGAATATGATTACATTTAATATATGGCTGTTCAGTGGTAGAAGATGTGGCTGGACTTAGTGTTTCCTCAGTGCTCCCAAACTGCAGGTGTGTGGGTTTTCTGGAGTGTAGGAGCTCTGACAGCTGCAGATGGTGGGATTAGCTCCTTGACGTATGGTTGTTCAATAGATAGGGCAGCATGGGGAGGGGGAGCGTACTACGCTAATCTGCCACACAGACTTAACAATCAAGGGCAAGGTCTGACATGTGATTACTTTTTTTCATTTCACTGTCAATGCTTGGAGTGTTGTGAGTGGGGAAACTAACTCATGCCACAGGGAGCCTGAGACCAGACATGTTAAAGAATCCAAGGAGGAGTGCCAGGAGAACAGTTAAAATAACGCAGTGGAAATTTTGCCATGGTCCTAAAGCGCTGAGTAAGGTTCAGAGTAACTACTTCATAAAAAGAATTGATTGGAGTAGTCAGGAAGTGTCTCTAGAAACTCTCCTGCTTTTCTTTCTGCTGGTGTGTAGGCATTGCCCAAGTCCTTGTGGCTGTGAATGTGATGCCAGGTTCACTGAGCTTCCTTAGCACAGGGGCAGGAAAAGCACATGTGACTCACCTCAAAGGAGGTGTAGGAGCTCACAGCACTGTCTGCTGTCGGTGCTGTCCTTCCTGAGCTTTCACATTTATCTGCAGATCAGGTTTTTAGCATTGATGCCGAAGGTGTGGAATATGAGCAATGACTCAGTTTATTGGAGATCTTTTGCTTCAAAAAGATGACTGTGAGAAAAAAGGAGTTGATGAAGTTTAGTCAAATAGGATTGCCACAGAGACTAAACTTGTTCCCAGTGTCTTCCAGTAAGAAAAAACAAACTAGAAGACGCTGGGTTCAAGATGGGCAAAGATCGTTCAGGAAAATGGCAGTTGAGTTGCAGGACTCCTTGCATGTAGTTGTTCTGAATTTCTAGTACCCGCATGGATTTGAAGCAGATCCTCCAAAATAAATACACATTGGAGGTACTACAGGCAGGAACTCTCTACCTGGGCATTACACAAAGCTGTAGTCAGGCCTGGTGTGTTCTTAGCCCGGTGGTGCTATTTGCTGGTGGTAAAGCTGGACACCAGGGCTCCAGTTCAAGTCCTCAAAGTGCCTTCTGTTAATGCTCTGTGAGATGTTGGTGTGTAGCCTCTGCCTGTGGCTGGCCAGACAAGGTGAAAGGCCCATGGATGCTCCAGTGGGTGTTCCCTCCAGCTCAGTTTCATTGGCTTTTTTTAATCTCCTGAAGCTACAACGGGAGATGGTGCAGAGGGGCTGCCAATGGTACAGCTAAGCAATGCCAAAGTGGAATTTTTTTGTTCCTGCCTTGCTCCCAGTCCTACATACATTCATGCAGTCACTCTGCCCCTTGGCTGTTTTAGCATAAAGTTGTCACTACAGTTTTTCTGTTGCAATTTAAAAACTGGAATGAAAGTGTTAAGAATCTGACCTTGTACATGGCTTTTAATGCAATTCTGTGTCAGACCTGCTGGAACTGAGAGCAGCTGATTAAAATACTTATGGGGTACAAGTTAAGCTTTGGGCTTTTTTGTCCATTCTGCCTGTAGCGTTTTTGTAACTGCCTGAAAATTGGTGTATCTTCCCAGTCTGTTTTGTAGTCATTAGTCTGTACTTTCTTCTTTCCGGTGCTTCCTGCTGTCCTTCAGATCCATCATGGAATTAATTGGTGGGGAAAAAAAAAACAGGGAAAGAAATTTGTCCACTGTGCATGGCAGAAATTTGCTGGCAGTGCTGTCTCAGGTCAAGTACAGAATTGTGCCTTTGTGTAAGGTACCAGGCATCTGCTCTGTGTTTCCTGCTTCAAAATAGGATATGCAGGTTTTGTCTGGAAAATAAGGCCTATGGCCAAGACTGGAAATGTTGGCTCCTTAGCACTAGGGAGGAGAGGAGAGATTACAGTTCAACAGGCAAAGAGGGCAAGAATATGGTAAGTAATAGAAATGCTGACTCTGCTCCCTCAAAAAAAGGGTAACTTGAGCCCAAGTGGTTGGGAAGCCACTGTTTGGAGGCCAGGAAAGAGCTGCTGTTTTGAAAGCAGAGGCAGGGATCTGTTGGAAAGGTCAGGCACTGATTGGATTAACTAGGGCAGCACTGAAAGCTCATCAAAAAGAAAATAACGTGGGGTGAGGCTTTTTTTAACTTCTCATTGGTGGTTAGTTTTGCCTGGGATCAGGCACTGGGATCTCCGCAGAAGAGGCTGGAACTTTCTCTGTGCCCCTTTGTCCCAGCAAAGGATGTGCCTGTGCTCCTAGTATGGGCCTTCCTGGAGCCTGGTGTCTGCACACTGCAGAGTCTTGGATTGTGTGGCCTTCTGCCCAGGCCTTCCTTCTCACCTCATGCTCATTCATAAAGCAGACCAGAGCATTGAGTCCTCTCCTGGGTTTCTCTTCTGTTTCCTTCTGTTTGTTTGCTCATGCTACAATTCAAGCTGTGTCTGTTTATTCCCTGTAAAATTCCCATGTGCGCATCTGAAGGGAAGTTTCTGTCATGTTTGCATCTTTAATTTAGAGGCACATACTCCTCTCTGGGTATGTGCTCTGGGCCACACAGAGGAGTGGCTGAGCGAGTAGCGCTGGTTTTATGTGTATCCTATGCTCTGTTGTGTGCCTGGGATCAGTTGGGAATCTGCTGCTTGCAAACACAAAACATGTAACTTGCAGGACCGTGGCAGTCAGGACACAGAGATGTGTGTCTCCAAATGTTATGCCTATCTGCTGTAATTTTTGTCTTTCCTGAGGTTCCTGTGGGGGAAAGTTTAGTGTCCAAACATCTCTGCCTGATTTTTTCATGTCAGCAGCTCTCCAGGAGCCAGTTTGGGCACTTTCTTACTTGTTATGTGTGTCTGAAAGCTGCTGCATCCTTGGTGGGCATGCACAGCCTCTTACCACCAGCTTCCTGATAGTCTCGAGCTGATAGTTTTTTTGTTGTGTGGTCCTGGTGGTCTAATCTTCTACCAAGATCTCCCTTCTGGGTGTTGGGGCAGAGGTGTTGGCATCCCAGTACCCCTAAAGAGTGAGCAGGAAAGTAAGAGAGGGACTGTAGACATAGTGGAAAGCTCACTCCTGGGACAGTTATGGGACCTTAGGAGGACAGGGGAGGCACTTGTGCCACAACAGGCTAAATTATACAGCTGTAACTCAGTCTGTGGGGAAGAAGAGAAGGAAGAGATCCTGTAGCAGTGTTCATCATAACTGTTTAACAGACAGATAGGGGAGACAGAGAATTCACTCCAAAAGCTTTTCATTTGGAGTGTGCATCCAGGTTTCTCTGTAGGAGTCCTCTGCCAGCTGCTCCCCTCCTTTACCTTCTGTCTAACAACGGGGGCTCTTCTGGAGTCCTGTATCTGAGTATGGCTGGGACATCAAAAAAAATCAAAGTTGTGGTGTTGTGCCAAGTCCTGCCTCTGGTCATCTCCCTTCTTCCATGCCACATGTTGCCTTTTTTCCCAGTGGAGCTGTGGCCTCTGCATTTTGGCTGGCTGTTCTTCTAATTAGGTCCTTGGGAAGAGGCAGAACCCAGCTAAGAAATCTGTAGCTAGAAATACTAAAGGAGGAGGTGAAATAGGGGAGGAAGGAAGATTTTTCAGGCTGTCGATGAGCTGGTGTTAGAGCAGGTCAAAACCTGCTGTTTGATGTTGATCCCTGAGCTGCTTCTGTTTTTTGCTTCCAGGCTGCAATCAGAGTGGGACTTGGTGCTGGAATGTTTGATCAGGGAATTTGTTTCTTCCTTCTGATGCTCAGATGCATGTTTCTCTATGGTTCCTGTGTATGGTTCCTGTCCTGTGTTCCTCCAGGGTGAGGGTTGGGGTGGGTCAACCAATGATTTTCATGTTTCTCTTGTTTCTCATGGCTTGGTTGGTGCTGTCACTGCTGAATCTCTTACTGTGACAGGATCGTCCCCACCTTCCCATGAGGCTTGGCATAGGAGCTGGTGTGCTGTGTCACAGTGAAAGAGTATCCAAATTGGGCACTCCCCATCTTTTGACAGCAGCCAGCAGGGAAAGCCTTGAGAATATAGCAGCACTTTCCTCAAAATGCTTAGCTGGGTACTTCAAACATCCAGTGCCTAATAACTGTTACGAAAAACAAACTAGTGAACTGCACAAGTAGAAAGCTGTAGGTACCACCAGTGCCAAACCCATTACTGTCCCTGTTCCTCCAGCTGTGAGAGGTGCTACAGACATTCCCTCTGTCCTTGCTTGTGAACCTGTCCCGAGAACTGGGAAGTGCTCGTGTGCTCA
Organism: Struthidea cinerea; assembly: GCA_013397865.1. Lineage (NCBI taxonomy): Eukaryota > Metazoa > Chordata > Aves > Passeriformes > Corcoracidae > Struthidea > Struthidea cinerea. Next base: position 129,189 of record VZTI01003086.1, on the reverse strand, counting down.
TTCATGTCAGGCTGAAATAGGGGCAAACAATTGGCCTGGAGATATGTTGCCACTGATGAATTTTAACTTCTGTCTAAAATAGATTATGGGTACTTCAGACCTTGGGGCTGAAGTCTGAAAGATCAGTCCAGCTGTCTCACAGAGCTCCCTGTGCTCCTGACCACACATCTCCCTTGGTTTGGCTCAGCTTGTTAAAGAAGCAGGAAGCTGACCTGGTGCAGGGGAGTTGGGTTTGTGTGCAGGACCTGGGGGAGGCAGGGTGGAAGAACCAATAGCAAATGCTTGGGTAAGCTAAGCCAAGGCTAAGCTCTCATTTACCAGCACCCTGAGCTGCTCTGGAGTCTGCCCGTTGTTGTCTCTGTGCCAAGTTTCCAAATGGCATGTGTTGATACTGCCTCTGGTATTGATACTGCTTCATATTCCATGTCGATCTTTCCAGAGGAAACAGCCCTGGCTCTGTGTCATTAACACAGAAGTCGATTACAGTTGATTTTTTTTTTTTTCCTTTAGTTCCATTAGAGCCAAGCAATCCAATATTGCGTTCAGTATTCCCTGGAGCAGGTCAGCACTTTGCAGACCTCTTCCCTTCTCCCCAAAGCACCCCCAAGCATCCTGCCAGCATCACTGCAGAATTTGAGAGTGTGTCTGCAATCCCTTTAGCAGTGGGTAGGGTGTTGGCATACAGAGACCTTGGAGTGGTGTTCTGGAGATGTTGCCTGTACAGTCATGTGGTGGAAGAGGCTGCCAGTTTGCCAGGAAAGCAGATTCACTGAACAGAGAATTTATTAAATGAAATCAGGACTCCTGCTCTGATGTGTGGCCCAGCCAAGGCTGAGGGCTGCATACCTTAGATGTGGCTGAATACACTCAGCTTTTTGACTGTTGCCTGACATGTTTTTTTTGGAATATGTGTTTTGGTGAAATCCCAGCTTGATTGTAAATGCTAAAGCTCTATTTCTGCTTAATGGAAGTTTTTTTGAGGAGGTGGTGGGGGGAGCAGAGTTGTGACATTTCAGCTTCCATGTCCTTGAGCTATGCGGCCCTCTGGACAATGGTGGCAGGGGTGTCCTTCCTACTGATGGAGTATCCTCTCTGCTGAAAAGGTAGCCTGAGATAGCTACTTGCCAGTGTTAGAAGGGTGCATTCAGTCAGAACCATCCAGCAAATCCCTTTCCTCAGGTCTGGATTGCAACACACCCTTTAGATGCTAATTTAGCAAATCTCCCGAGAAAAAACAGGGAAACTGTTAACTGGGAAGAATACTTTTATGGATCTTCAAAGGTTTTTCTAGGATTTCTTACGGTTTTGCACATGTGCTTTCATTGTATCCTTGTATTTCTGGACACTTGTGAAGAAGGAAGGACTTCAGGAATAAATTTTTAGGCAGTCTTTTCCTACGTCAGGCAAGTTCAAGTCCATGTTGCTGTTGGAAGAGTTGTTGCCACGGGAGATGGAGGGATGCAGAGATCAGGCTTCGATGTTACTTTTGGGTCAGCTGTCATGTTTGAAAAGTCATAGGTTCAGATTTTTCTGCAAAGCACTGATTGGCATAAGCACAATTGCTTCTTCAGTGGAAGTTGCTGGAGTGAAGTACTTGATGCCCTTCTAGCAAACTAGACTCTGAGGAGGTAATGGTAGGGGGGAATTCTCTCCTCTCCCAACTTTTCTCTGCCTTCTGCTGTGCCCCTGAATGGTTATTCCTTCTCAACTAACGGAAGGAGAGGATCTGTCCAATCTGTGCCTTATGCGCCCTGTGGAGAAGAGAGGGCTTAGTGAGTAGGTGCTTTGAGTTACCAGGCTAGGAATGGAAATGATCCTCCTGTCTTCTCCCCGTCTGCCCAGATGGGCTTTCGGTGGGCTTTGGTTTTGCTGTGGCAGCCCCACACCTTTCTATTGGAAGACAAACCTCACTGAACATGTAATGGTGTCCTGGGAGTGTCCAGCTTCCTTTAATGTCCTTGTTTCTGCCCCTTCCCTTGCTGTTCCTGCTTCTCTCCTTTTTGTCTCTGCAAGAGTTTTGTTCTTATGGTCCTGTAATTTGAAACTATCATTTGAGCCAGTTTTGACAGTCTTCTCTTGACCTTCATAGTTCAGTTATTCCTCCTTGACTGTGGAGACATTTGTGATGTGATCTTTTCTCTCCTCTCTGTGCTGCTGAAGCTCCTGTATGTAACTCTCACTTATTGCTGATCCTGTGATGGTTTTGTTTTTACCCTGAAGTTACATATCTGCAGAGTCTACTCAATGCAGTTTCTGGCTGATGTTGTTGACTGGAAATATAATTAAGTATTGATCACTGGGCATTCAGCAGTCAAATGAGTTAATACATTAATTATGTGTAAGAGTATGTCATTCCAGTAATGTTTGTTACCTCCTGGCTGACATAGTTTGTGTATGTGTTGAGAGGAAGGGTGTAGATGGACCTTGGAGTGGTGTTTGCTTACTCTTTTGCCTTTTAATAGTTATGAGTCCCTTGACCAGTGGCGGTCTGGGCGTTGCTGTTTTGCTGGTGCTGTTGTTTCTTGCCTGATCGTGCTTGTTGTTCTCTGCTGATCATAAGTTTTCAGAAGCCTTATACTGCCTTGGTGGTTGTTGCAGAATCCATTGGAAGCCAGGCTGGAGTAATCCCAGTTAACATCTTGCTTCCGGGGGCTTCCTGGGAAATGGCAGCACCTCGCTTAATCAGACTGTCAGTGGTGGACCTGATTCAGGAGCTGAGTAGCTACTGGCTGGAAGATGTGTCTCTCTGCCAAGCCTCCACATCACAGAGAGTGCAGAAAAATCCACCTTGCCCTCCTTGCTCCCTGGTGGTCTTCACTGCTCTGACTCCCACCCCTCCCTTAGACCTACAGAGGGGATCCATTGTGGATATGTGGCTTAATACGGAAAAAAATGTTTCTCTGCTGCAAAGTCTTGCTACCAGTTCACATTGGATTCTGTCCATCAAAAGTCGTTGAAAACCTCTGGCCAGAGGCAGCTTTTAGTAGGAGCTGTGTGATCAACCTGGAACAGTCCCTGCCAGCTTCCCCTGTGCCACAACTGGTGTAAAACATCACACAGCCTGACCTCAGTGTGTATGGTGGGAGAGTCTTCACATGTCCAGAGAAGGGCAGTGGAGCTGGTGAAGGGTCTGGAGCAAAAGCCTGACGAGGAGCAGCTGAGGGAGCTGGGGCAGGGGCTCAGCCTGGAGAAAAGGAGGCTCAGGGGGGACCTTTTCACTCTCTACAACTCCCTGACAGGAGGGTGCAGCCGGGTGGGGCTTGAGCTCTGCTCCCAGGTAACAAGGGACCAGAGGAAATGGCCTCATGTTGCACCAGGGGAGGTTTAGATTGGATATTGGAGAAAATTTCTTTACTGAAGGGGTGGTCCGGCATTGGAAGGTGCTGCCCAGGGCAGGAGTAGAGTCGCATCCCTGGAAGCGTTCAGAAGGCATCTGTGGTGCTTAGGGGACATGGCTTAGTGGTGGAACCTGCACTGGTAGGTTAGTGGTTGGACTCGATGATCTTAGAGGTCTTTTCCTGATATCCAGCCTAAACTTCCCCTGACTCAGCTCCCTGCCCTTTCCTCTAGTCCTGTCACTGGTCATGAGAGAGAAGTCTGCCCTTCTGCTTGCCCTCAGGAGCATGTTGAAGACCACAAGTCTCCCCTCAGTCTTCCCAGGCTGAACAAAGAAAGTGACCTGAGCCACTCCTCATAAGGCTTCCCCTCCAGACCCTTTTCCATCCTTGTGGCCCTTCTTTGGATGCTCTCTATCAGCTTGATGTCTTTTTTTTGTATTGTGGTGCCCAAAACTGCACACAAGACTCGAGGTAAGGCCGCAGCAGTGCAAAGCAGAGTGGGACACTCCCCTTCTTTGACCAGCTGGCAGTGCTGTTTTATTTTATTTGTTTTATTAGTGTCTCTTCTTTCCCCAGCACTTGTCATCAGGTAAAGTGTGCACTGTCTTTGCTCAGCAGGATGGAAGGGCTGAGCCCTGGGATTCCTCCTGCCTCTCTTTTTCCATCTCCATCTGAGGAAAGGTCCAGCTGTAGCTCTGGTTGCTGGCTGCATCCCTGCCTTGTCAGATGATGAAGGGAGTGGTTCCTGCAGGCACTTGTTTCACCAAGCTGCACAGTGAACACGGTCCAGTTGCCTGTCCTTCCTCATTTCAGTTAAAGAAACGATTCCAGATGATACAATCTGAGTCCCTCCATGTGCTGTTTTTCCCAGGAAGATGGCTTTGAATGCTAAACCTGACTCAAAGAAATGAGGAAAACTTGGTACTTCTACCAAACCAATGAATCCATGAAATGTATTGTGTGTAGGAGTGGGGGGGAAGATGGGGCTCTGCGCATAACAGATTCTAGTGTTTGCTGTTATCCCTGAGGAACAGCAAACAACTCCACAACTCGTTCTAGGTGCTGTCTCACACTTCCTCCTGTGTGCAGCTGGTCTGCTGCCAGTGCTGCAGTGGCATCTGACAGTGACATATTTGTCTGTCTGCCTTGGAAGTCTGTCCCTCTGTGCTTTTGTCCCTCTGTCCTCTGAGCATCTTTAAATCCTTATTTTGTTTCCCTCTCCTCCCTGTTTTTGTCTGTTCTCTCACCTTTCACCAGTACCCCATCAGGCCGCTGCTTTGGCTTTGAGGGGAAATGCTGCATAAAATGCTGCCTGAGGCAGGCTTGGTTGGAACTAGATGATCTTTAAAGGTCCTTCCAACCCGAACCATTCTGTGATTCTGTGATAAAATGCAGTTTCTCCACTGAATCCATCCACTGGGAATGTAATAACAAGTACAGCTGAGCAGAGCTGCCTCCCCTAAGGAGCTGAAAGAGCATATATGAAGGCATAGGTAAAAGAAATGCCAGGTGCCAAAAACAGTACGAGAGGGGTTATAGGAACCAGTGGCTGGAGATGGAAAACTTCCCTAGGGAATGCCAATTTAATTGTCTACTAGCTAATATGCAGTTAAAAGGCAAGGAAATTAAGGTAGACTGATGTGTTCTTGCTCTTTGCATAAATTAGAAGCCCCAGTTAAAATCCAATAGTGTAACTATTTCAGATCTAGATCTTTCACTGTGTAATACTGTAGAGATACTGAACTACTGATTTTTAAAACTTCTCAAAGGACAGTGTAGTCAAAGGTAATCTTATTATCAGGAAAGGAAAGGATATTTTGGGGAAAATCTCTTTCAAATGCAGGCCTGCAAGGCATTGTCAAAAAGCATAGCAATGTTTCAGTATTCTGCCTCCCTTAGTAAGCCCTAAGGAGAGAATTTACCCATTGGTAAACATGGATTACTCCTGGTCTCAGAATAAATCTCATTCCAGAGATTTGGTGCTCTGCAAGCTTTTGTAGAAACGGTGTTCTGTTCTTCTCACTGCCCTTTATTGAAACTGCAACATCTGCACAAATAACTCTGGTGCGTGTATCTCTGTTGCTAAAATACAAATTTTTATCCTTTGTGAAAGAACTCTTGCCAACTGTCCAAATTGTGCTGCAGACTCACTGGAGCCTACTTTGTGGTCCATTTTCGTCAGATAAAGCAGGTTGTTTAGGACTGTGTCTAGTCAGGTTATGAATATCTCCATGGATGGAGACCTGGAGGCTGCATAACCTCCTGACAGTTTAAAAAATCATAAAAATTATCCCAAAAACAAGGGGTCCAGTGTATGTTCCTTGTTTCTGGGCACCATTGGGAATAATCTGTCTCCCTCTTCTTCTTCCTTTCCATCAGGTATTATGCACGTTGATAGGATTTCCTTTGAGACCTCTTTTCCAGCTGTCTCAGCCTCTCCTCAAGTAAAAGATACTCCAGTTCCTTAATCATCTTAGTGGCTCTTACCTGGACTAACTCCCTCAAGTGTGTATCTTCCTTGTCCTAGGGAGCCCAGGAATGGCCCCTTCACTCCAGATGTAGCCTCAGCAGTGCTGAACACTGAGTAAGGATCACCTTCCTTGACCAGCTGGCAGCACTCCTAAAGCATCCCGGGTCACCACTGGCTGCTGTTGATGCAAGGGCACATGGCTGGCTCATGTTCAACTTGGTTGCCTCAGGGCCTTTTCTGGAAAGATGCTCTCCAGCTGGTGGAGGAGTGCTTCATACCCCAAGTTTATGTGCTACTTCCCAGGAATAGTGTGAGTGCTGGTTGGAAGAAGGAGGACAAGTGGCTTGTTAGGTCTCCTCAGACAAAGGAAAGGATCAGTAGTGGGACAGAGGCACTAGGGATCCTGTCAGACCAGCAGGAGCAGGGAAGCAGGTGTAATGGGTGTAATCCCAAGGACGGTCACATGTTGCTTATCTGCAAAACTTCTGCTAGGGCTGAGTTAAGCCTTTGGGAAGGCTGGTCTTTGGGAAGTGAGGATTGCCCATGCTCCCAGGGGAGCTTTCCTCTGAGTCTGATCTCAAGGTCTTTGCAAAGCCCTATATTTGGATATATATCTCTATATATATCTCTCTCTCTCTCTCTATATATATATGTATTCCTGTATCTTCCCCTATGTCTGAATTGCAGCAGAGGAAGCTGCTTTAACTGCATGGCAATGCTTAATGCCACTGTACATGCTCACCAACTTTTTTTCTTCAGGAATATCTTGAGCCAGTCAGTGTTGTTTCCTCTGGGTGAGGGAGTCCAGGCTTCCCTGGTGCTGCCTGAAGCAGCATTTGACCTCAGCTCCACTGTCTTGGAGATGTGACTCTTGGGCTTATGCATGGGTGGTGGAAGTAAAGAAAGCATGGTTGACTCTCCTCTGTGAGGGGCCTGGAGCCATGAAGTTGCCCTCAGCAGCCTCTGGTGGGGTTTCTTTGCTCATAGTGTTAGGGAAGGATGTTGGAATGGTCCGGTTTCTTGGGCTGAGTGTGGAAAATCCAAGGCTGCTGCAGACCTGCAGCTCCTTGGACCAGCTTGATTGCAAGAAGGCTTTGCCATTCATACAGTCATAGACTCGTTAAGGTTAGAAAAGCTCTCTGAGTCCCACCATTCCCCCTGCACTGCCAGGTATGCCCCTAAGCCATGTCCCCAGGTGCCACATCCACACACCTTTTGAATGCTTCCAGGGACGGTGCACTGATGCTGTAGCCTCTGCTGCTCTTGTGGCTGGGTGACCTTTTGTAAGGCTGGAAGCTGTAGCAGAACTTGCTGAGAGTTGCTGGGCATAAAATTAAATTCACTGTGGTCACAGGTATTTAAATTGTTTATGGGGCTGCACAGAGAGCAAATATATGCCAGAGAAAGCAAAGAAAAAAAAGTCGGCTTTTTTGCCATGCCATTCCTTGACAAATTTGCACTGTGTAATTTATGATACTTTTGGAGAACTCTTTCATTGGAAGAAATGTACACACACTTGTTGCATGTACGTGGAAAGGGGTGTGGGGGTGTTAAAATGTCTTTTCTTGTAAGCAGACTCATTCTTCCAAAGCTGGAAAACCCTGTTTCTTGAAGGAGATCACACCTGGTCTTGGAAAGTCTGTGACATGGCATGTGTTTCCCAGGGCACTTCTCTGTGAGTGACCCTTTCTGCATTTGTTTTGTGGGCTTTGAAGTTTTCCATGTCAGGGAGTACTGAGACCTGTCCTTTTTTTTTCTTCTTTTTTCTTTTTTTTTCTTTTTCTCCATGGCAGGGGTTTGGAATGACTTAAGTCTTTAAGGTCCCTTCTAGCCCAAACCATTCTATGATTTGTCTGGTTCTCTGTGCCTGAAATAGCAATACCAAGCTCCTGGCTTAGATAAGGCATTCTGCAGTCCTTGTGGCACACCTGGCTCAGAAACCCGGCTTCCCTGTGGCATTTCAGCCTTGGTTATAAGAATAACCTTCAGCTGCACGAGTGGCTTTAGGAACAGTGACACACTGGGCCACCTTGAGCATCGTCTGTGTACCTGTCTGTGACTGAGCCTTCCAAGGGCAGCCTCTGTGCTGGGGAGGGCTGCTGAGAGCATGCAGGTGGGAAGTATGAGGACCTGAAATGGAAGTGGCCTTGGGCAGAGGAGGAGAAGGAGGTACTTTTACCTTGTGGTGGGGGCTGAGTGTTACAGTGCTTAAGACACTGTATAGAAGGACAGACTTTGTCTCTGAAGTTGCCTTTCACAGCCTGCTGTGCATACTGTGACTTCCCAGTCACCTCCTGAGGGGACGTGCTCCCGCCTCAAATGGAACATCACTTGTGCACTTCTGTGAGCCGAGTCTGAGCTCTGCTGCACTGGGAGGCCTTGTGCCCTTGCTGGGGCTGCTTGGAGCCTGGGGATGTTTACCAGGCCTGATGGAGCCATGACCTTGGTGTGAGGACACGAGCTGCACTGCTGCTCTGGGTTTCCAGTGGGAAGCCAGGCTTGGAAGTAGGCTTTGCTTTAAATAACCAGGGGATCTGAAGGGGCTGAGAATGCAGATCCCACTTTTTGTAGGATGCCTTCTACATTGGGGCAGGAGGAGCGCTTGCATGCTGGTGTAATTATTAAGTGTGAACAAAAATGATGTAGCTTGTTTTAGATCATGGAAAGCAAATGCTGTATCCATGGAGAAACCTGCCCTGGCCCAGCAGCAGCTGGCACCTTTTCCTCCAGCACTGGTTCCCGAGCCTGCTCAGGGTGTGGCAGGGCTTGGACTGGGCAAAACCCAAATATGTGTTTTCTGTGCCCACATACAGGTACCAAGCTGTCCCTGGGGGCTGCTCTAACAGCAAGAGGACAAAGAGCTTGGATACAACTTCCTGCCTCTGTCCTTGCCACCTCCAAGCCTTGGTCACACTAGTGACCCTTCTGCATCAATGCTTTTGGGAGCAGCGGAGCTGGGCACTGATTGGGAGCTGTGGGTGGGATGAGGGCAGGGAGCTGCTGGGCTGGCTCCTGTGGAGCATCCTCTCTGCCAGAGGACATCTTGGCTGGCTTTTTGCCTGGCCCATGTTGTCCCTCAGTTCTGTTCCTAGAGGAGTAAGAACACCTTCAGGGCTGTGCACTGGCAGCTGCCAGGTCCCAGCACTGTTGCATGTGCCCCAGGAGACGGTCCTTACCATTTCCCAGGCTCTTTCACTGGACAAGAGTAGCTCACAATTTACAAGTGCCACTATGTAATTTAAAAAAACAACCCCAAACCACACCCAATATTCTGCTTTTGGATGTAGTCTGACTTCCTTCATGAACTCATCCCACAGCTGTAGGCATATGCTCATTCTTGCTGTTACACAACTGAGGCTAAAATTAACACATCTGTTGTTATTTGACTTCAGTTGGCCAAAATACTGTGTTTTGAGCAGCAACAGCTTTACTGTTATGTATCATCGGGGTTCTGGGAATAATAATTAATGTTACTTGTTGTTTCTTCATGTCTCATAGCCAAGGTGGAGCTTTGCAGGGGGGAGCAAATGCCCGGTGCTGAAGGACCCTCCTCTGTCCATGTGGCATTGCAGAGGTTTACTGAATATTTCTGCTTATGGCTGAATGCTCCAAGTAATGTAGTTTCCTGGAACTGTCAAACCCTCTTGGTTGCGGAGCCAAACTTCAATAGTGGGATCTTGGGGCAGGGAAGCCTGTAGTGTTACGGCTTTAACTCAGTCCAGCTTCTTTCTGAATGCCTAGAAAGGATAAAATGGGGATTTCTAAGCTAGGAGTTATAGATATATTTAGTCTAAGGAGTTCTTTATGAAAAGTAGTCATATATATATATGTGTATATATATAGATATATATATAGAGAGAGATATATATATATATATTCAATTTTTATTTTTAGTCTGAGTCCTTTACCAAAAAAAACCCTCAAGATTTCTGAAATTAAAGAAGCCATCCTGAAAAATCTGCTTCTCTGCCATGAAAAAAGGATCCTGAGGACTGCCAGAAGTAGTACCAAACGCTTGACGTAGGTGGCAAAAAGCTACTGTGGTTTTTTTTAATCTGTTTATATCCGAGATGTCTTGTACTGCACAGATCAGAGGGAAGAAAGAAAAAAACACGTTCTTGCTATAACAAATAATTGTCAAGTTTTACAGTAAGGAAATTACCCTCAGCTCATGTAATGAGGCTTGCTCACCTTTCCTCCACGCACAGGGTTTCAAAGGCAAGGGTTGTTAAATTACCTGTGGAATGGGCTGGAGAGGGGGATTCAACCCCTTTTGATTTCACAGGAAAATAATTAGAATGGAGCTGTGGTTTGGCTTGATCTCAGAGGTGCTTGCAAGCTAAATAAAAATAAAAGACTACCTTGGGGACAGTCTGTGCCATTAATTAACCAGCTAAATTCTGCCTTCACTGTTCTTCAGTGGGTTTCCAGCGGTTTTGGCACTCGGCATTGCAACTGGAAGCTGCCAAACACAACTTTGCACCTTCCAGCAGCTGAGCAGCCTTCTGAGGGGCAGGCTAGGCTATAGAAATCGGAGTGTCTAGGGAGCCGGGTGATGGAAAAGGGCAGGAACTGGCTGCTGGCAAAGGAGGGATATGCAGCTCCTTTCCCCCAGGCACCCTCTGGTGATCTGTGGCCACCTTCCCCCGGCCAGCAGCAAGGTTGGGTTCCTGCCAAGAAAACAGCTTTTGTGTTTCCTTAAATATTCCACTACCGTTTGGGGGAAAAAAACACCAACCCAAACCTGAATTGCTATTATTACTAGATTTGGCCAGCTGGCTGAATTGGGCCTTTTTTTTTTTAATTAACAAATGCTGCCAGGTGCTGTTTTTCCAGTGAAGTCATGAGTGTGTTTCCAGATGAGGGGCAGGTCTTCCCAGCACTGCCATGGCTGAGATCTGGGCAGGCTGGAGCAGCCGTAGTGTCCTATGCAGGCAGCCTTCTGGAGATCATTGGGGTGTGATAATAATTCCATAATAATAATACTTATGTGATAATTGACTATAATTCATCCTTTTTTCCCCTGAAACCACAGAAATGTGGGGTGATCGGGGGTGGGCATAAGAGTTGGTTATTGGACCATGCAATTTGTTGTTTCAGCATCTGCTTTGATATCACAACAAACATGGTTTTAGTAAGTGCTTTTTAGGGATTTATTTTTCTGGGAAACGAGGCTGTGGAAGCTCCAGCTTCATTCTCCCTGTCTTAGAAACTCAAAACATGGTGGTGATTGTTGGTTTTATGGAAAGGTCCCCTTAGCCCCAGCAGGTTTGTTCTGTTCTTAAGAAATTGCTAAAGGACGCTTTTGTTTAAATCATCCTAAAAGATCTCTAACTTCAGAGAAGTTATCCTTAGTGAGTTGTTTTCATAATTATATTGAATTCCTTTCTTCTCTTTCTTTTGGGGGGGAAAAAAGGGGTACTTTTTCTTCCCCAGACTTAAGAATAAGCTAAAGTGAAAGGCATGATCTTTGGGGAGCTTGTTACTCTATTGGAATTCTGGTATTTCCAGCATATTTCAGGAGAAAAGTTGGCTAAAATCAATTTTGTTTTAAACACGTGAGATAAGATATAATTTTATAGCACTTGCAACAAGTCTCCAGTAAAAATATTTGTGATGGTATTTTACTTTATATTGGATATCAGTGAACAGCTGTTTTCCAAATACTGAATTTGGTAAATAGTAAGTACTAGCCTTTTTTACAAGCTGCTAGTGATCAGCTGCTCCTTAGGGCTGCCCTAGATATATTTCAGAAATTCCTCCTTGTGAGGGTGGTGAGGCCCTGGCACAGGTTGCCCAGAGAAGCTGTGGCTGCCCCATCCCTGGAAGTGTTCAAGGTCGGGTTGGACAGCGCTTGAAACAAGCTGGTCTAGGGGAAGGTGTCCCTGCCCACGGCAGGGAGGGTTGCAGTGGGATGAGCTTTGAGGTTCTTTCTAATCCAAACCATTCTGTGATCCTATACTAATGATCTGATCTACTTGTTTTTTAACTCACAGCATGGCAGGTTTGATTTGTTTGGGTAAAAGTTGGGGTGCAGGGTAGCCTCTGGATCTGCCTGCAGCCTGCCTGCCATGCCAGCAAGTTCGAAAGCATCAAGGGTTGAACAGAATCTGTTGTGCAGGAGCCAGGTTCCATCTCATGTCTCTTCTCTTCTAGGTTTGGAAGAAAAAACAGTTCTTTCCAAGAAAGAGAAGATGAAGCTGAGGAAGGAAAGATGGCTGCAGAGTGAGTATTCCTGTGACACGGCATCACAGACCATAGTTACACTGGGTTGGGTGACAGTGCTGGGAGAGGCTGAATGTTTCTCAGAGACCTTCATCCCTCCCCAGCACTGGGGTAAAAGTTCCAGGCATTGCTTCTCAGTGTTCAGCACCAAGGCTCAGTCATTGCCCCCGTTCCACTTTTGATGTTTTACTATGTGTAATATATATGACTAAAAACCCTTTCTTTATCCAGAAGGGCACTGTGCCTGTGTAAGTTTAGGATATTTTTCTATCTTTTAAAGCTCTGGTACAGATGTGAGTAGCTGTCTAGTGGAGCTCCTCCTCGCCCAGAATCTGTGGGGATGGCAGGACAGGCTGGAGCTGAGGTCCATGCTGCCGCCAGCTAATCCCAAACCTCTGTGGTGAGAGCCTGCAGTGGGCTCTCCTGCCCCTCAGTAAGGGAGAGCTCTGGACACTGCTGGTTGTGTTACTGCTCTTTCCCACATGCTGCAGGTCAGTGAACTCACTTACCAGACAGTCTGGCCTTTCTTGAGACAGTGAAATATGAGCTAAACAAATCCAGCCCATGGCAGAAATGCTGCTTTTTCCTGTGGGAAGCGTCTGTATTTTTGCTTGGAGTGTCTTAGCACAGTCGGGGACTATGCTGTCCTACCCAGTGTAGCAGAGGGATTCCTTGTGTCACCTGAAGCTGTTCTTGGGACAGGCTTTTCTCCTAACACTTTCTTGCCCAACAGAGTTGGACGCAGACTGCGTTTGGGGCAGAGGGGTGTGGCTTTCTGCTACACCAAATGCTTTCTGTGCCTGAGCTCTGAGCACAAGTTCATTAACCTGGGACTTCACCAGTTGCACTGAAGGTGTGGCTGGCTCTTCTTAGATAAAAAGCTAAGAATTTAACACCCATGGGTGTGAAGGAAACCTCCTCCCAAACAACCAGCCAACAGCTTCCAAGTGCCTTGACATCTTGCTTGGACACAAAGCACAGATGGCCGTGCTAGTCAAGGTCAGCTCCTTTGGAAAAGCCCAGGAGCAGGATCCCTACACTGTCTTAATCCAGCCCTCCGATGCCTTTGTAGCATCAGTCTTTCCCAAGATCATGTGTGCTATTCTGGCCCTGCTGTGGCCTCTTTCCCTTTCTCTTGGCTCTGAAATTACCAAGATGAGAGAATATGAGTGAAATGCAGAGGCTTTGCTTTGAGGAGAACACCAAGACAGTAAACTCCAGGCCAAATTATCTGTTTAATGAGATACTAGGTGTTAGAAGTGCTTTACAGGCACAGAAGTAAAAATTCTGCCAGTTCTTTGTGGAGAAAGAACTCTTTGTCCCCCCAAAAGAGAGCCCAACTTAGACTGGTGAAGTTATCACTACATCTCTGTTTTCCTAAATCTGAGTTTGTTGTTTCTTCTTGTCCCAGGGCTGCTTTTGTGACACTGGATGCCAAGACCCTGGGAACCAAAGTTCAGCCCAGTAGTGCAAATGCAAAACTTGGAGCTTTCTTCCATTCCCATAAGTAATCTTAGGAGAGACTAGAGAGGGGAAAAAACCTACATAATGCTTCAGACATTAGAAGCATGCACATTTAAAAATACATACATTGCATGGCTCCTCAGACAAACAAGACTTCATAGGAAAAGAATTTGGGATGTTTGTGCAGAATCAGGTGTCTGAAAATTTTGAGCACATACTGTTTATGAAAGCACTGAAGTAGTCAGCTTCATAAAGCCAGACCAAAAAAAGAAGTAATGCAGAGCAGAAAGCTGTGTTCTTGGCAGGGATTGCTGTGAGGAGAAGTGTTTCCAATCCTGATTTGTCACAAACATCCATGTACAGCAGAACTGTAGTTCCTGAAAAACTGTTGCTCTTTGACTCAGCTGAGTTGGAGAACAAGCAAGGCAAAGGTATTAAAGGAGCCAGCCACTGAATTTGAGTTCTGCTTCCTTGACTGTGGGAGCAGGATTAGACCCAGGATTGTGGTCTGTAAGTGGGACTGGCTGCTTTTGTGCTCCCGCCAAAAATACTTGGGCTTCTGTGGCCATGCTGCCTTGGGAACTGTTGGCCTCCCTGTGTCAGCAGCTCAGCCCCGTGGCTTCTGGCATACTGTCATGTCTGCACTGAGGCTCATCCTTGCAGTTGTCCAAGGGACTTTTGGGTCAGGTTGGGGCATCTTGGAGTTCAGCTGGAGGCTTGTAGCGGTGCGGGGCTTTTGTGGGCTGTCCTAAAGGACGTGTTCTGCTGGTGCTCACCCTGGAAGCTGCTGGCTTTGAGAAGCATGAGCAACTGTGGGACTTACTGCTACAGCAGGGAGCCTCAAGGACTGAGGCAGAAGCCTGTGGCTTTCAGTGCCCACTTCCTAAGGCGAAGGAGGAGACAGATGTAACATTTGTGGAGCTTTCTGTGCCCACACCCTTGTCAGAGCTGCTGCTGGGAGACTGGGAAACCTGGTCCTGAGAAAAGCCATCTGTATCTGCCACTTGGTGCAGTGCTTTTCCAAGGGTCCCATTTATCCAGCATCTGACTGCTTGCACTCCACAATGAGTCATGAAGGTGGAACCTTGACTCGCTCCAAACTAAGTAAACAACTGAAATTAAGTCCATCTTTTCTGCCTGTGCTAGGAGACCGTTGTTTGGTCCCAACAGCAATGCAGAGAGGGCGCTGTGCCTGTTTAAGGCCAGATGTGGAGTCGACTGTGTTTGGGTTGTCCCGTTGCCTCTCGTTCCCAATTCCATGCAAGGTCAGTGTGGTTTTTGCCACGCCAGGACTCCTGTGCCGTTTTGCTGTGAGCAATGAACAGTGTAAGGGATGGAAACAGGCAAAATCAGTCTGGGAATTCCACTTCCCATTACAATGTCAGAAGGGATGTATATAGTTCCAAGCAAACACATCAGTGGAGGGAACGGCCCAGCTTCTTTTTGTTCATTTTTTCCCTGGTTTAAATCACTTCTGGCCTGATGTAAATGGTAAAGCAGCCTAGCTCAAGGGTTATCTCCTGCAGGTGTTTCCCCTTCTTCCAGTAATGCCTTGTTTCTGACTCAGAAATAGAAAGTGTAAAGATGGCCAAGCAAAAGCAAAAAGCTGAAGCGAAGCGGAGAGCAACACCTGTGGTGGGAGACATGCAGCCCTTGATGGAAGCCCTGCCTGAGCTCTCTGACCTGACCACAGGTGGCAGAGGCAGGAAGCCTCTCAAAAGGTATGTGCCATTTGGGGAAGGGCTATGTATTTCCCTTCTTCCTGCAGGACAAAATGTCCTTCGGCTCAGCTTGTAGCTACAGGCAGCAGTCAAGAGAACAGGGTCTCATTCTCAACTCTATTTTAACCCTTTCCATGCTTCACTTGACACAAGAAAAAAAGATGAAATGTGTCTTCTGAATCCACAGCTAAGAGGGGGACCATATTGCTCAGATGAGGCTTGGCATGAGACAGGCTGGGAGCATCCAGATGTCCTGGGAGTTGCAGGAGTGGCACGTAGGTGTCCACATTGTAATGCTGCTGACCTCACCTGATAACGTGGGCTTGTGGTGTTGCAGGCTGACATTTCATCCTTCCAGACCTTCATCCAGGCTTTCTCCTGAGGCAGTTCAAGCCCTTTGAGCAGAGCCCTTTGCGCTCTGGCCAGAATCTTTGTTGTCTTGTAGTGTGACTTCGGCCAAGAGCATGGTTGAGTTGGCTGCTCCCTGTGCACTGTCAGCTCCCTCTCTCCTATCCCTGACCTTTGCCAAAAGTCTCTCCTTTTAGAAGCCCGAGTTGGCGCAGTGGAGGTGGGAGTTTGACATGGGCTGATGTCACCTACATTGCTTGTGACCTGCTAACCCAAAACCAGCCCCCCTTGGTACTGGCATGGAGGAGCTACAGGCTTTTCTTCCCCTTGCTGGCTCCTGGCTTCCTGGATGTCTGTACAGAAGTGTTTGAAATAATCAGAGGAGGCTTTTATAGGATTTGAATCATTACAGAAAGGAAGGGTAATACTCTGGTGATTTGTCAGCAGTATTAATAAAAGATTAGATTCTCCAGGAATTTGATCTCCTGCAGGGTAAAAGCGCATTACAGGGAGGTTTTTATTCTGTTTTATAATGAATGAAGGCAATGAAGTGTAATGAAGCTGGTCTGCTGACAGGGTCCAAGTGAACAGGCAGTATGCTGGTGGTTTTGGGGGGAAATCCAGCCAGGAATGTACTCTAGAATAACTTTCCTTTAGGCTTTGTCGCCCTGTGCAGAGCTGCTCACCTCTGAAGGGACTGCCATTACGACTTGGTGGCACACACAGGTTTGGCAAGGCCTGCTGTGGTGACCAAGGGTTGTCATCCAGCTTGAGAAAGGATTTTCCTGAGCTTCTGTGAGCATTCCAGGCAAACTAGGATCAGAAGCTGTTCCTGTGCTGAGCTGTTAAAAATGAGGAGAGAAGAGGAAAATGGACAGGAGCTGATTGAATAGAGAGGGGTGATGGAGATGAGTGATGTGAAGGAATGTGAGGCAAGGGGATTAAGAAAGGAAGAATGGGGGGAAAAAAGGCAAAATAAGAGGATGGAGGGTGGCATGGCAGAGAGGAAAATAGGAAGAGGAAGATCACTATAACAAGAGACCAGATCCTGCTGTGTTGAAGAGAAGGTGAGAAACTGTTGTGTTTCCTGACCTTTGGGGCAGATCAGGTGGGGTGGCCATAGCCCCCAGCACCCACCAGTGTGGGAATATTCCTCCTTGATCCCTGCTCCAACAGAGAGGTGGGATGCAGGCCCTCTTTCTCCCCCTTGGCCTGTGTGCTGGGGCTCTGCTTCAGGGCAGATTGGGGAGGAGCTACCCCACGGAGGCAGACCCTTTTCCCCACCTGTTTCTCCTGTTAACTTTCATATCTGTGTAATCCTGAAGAATGGAAATTTCTTCTCCTTTCCTCAGCACCCAGTTCTACCAGCAACTCTCCTTGTGCACCACGAGTCCCAAAAGCAATCTCTGCCCTTCCTGCGTGTCCCTTGCTGGGGCTCAGCCCTGGCTTTGTGGTAAATCTCTGCTGCTGCTTGGCATCCGGCACCACGTGGGATGGGGTTACACCTCTGGTCTCCTTGGACTTTGCCCAGGAATAAGAAATGTGTAGAGAGATGGCAGAGCTCTATCGGCTGTTCCGCGTCTTCTGCACAGAATGCACCATCCTGCATTACAGCGCATTATATCCCAGTGATCCCACTGCAGGAACCAAAGCAGGGCTGGCAGCTCCCTCCTCTTGCTGAAGATCCATGGTGCTCCCTGTAACGGATGGCTGCGGAGGCTGGAGCTCCGCGGCGTCGGCAGCGAACATGAGCTGTGCAGGGGGGACGTGTGTGGTGGGGAGGGGAGGTTTGATGGAATCTTTTCTCTAAGCAACAGGATCAGTTTGACCTGGAGGTCAGTGATAAGCAGAAAGTGATCTGGGCATGGACAGCTAATGACCAGTTCTGGCACTGAGCGATCTGGTTTTGCTGTAATGCCTCCTGCTCTGTCAGCCTCGGGTGGAAGGAGTTTGCATTTCCATGCAATGCCGGGCTAAGGAAATACTTGCCTTTCAGGACAATTTCCATGCAGGACAATTAATTAACTGTCCTTTCTGGGAAGGCAGATGCAGAATCCCTGGACTCTTTCCATCTACACAGCCATTGCTAAATTAATGCTCTAACACTCACTTGTTTTGTTTCTTCTCTGCACAGCCACATAAAAGCAAAGGCAGAACCAGCAGACTTCTGTCTGATGAAACAAGCTCAGAAACATCAGCTCCTGTAAGTACCCAGCCGTCAGTGTCCTGTCCCTGCAGAGCCTCACGGAATGGTTGAGACTGGAAGGGACCCTTGGGGGTGACCTGGTCCAACCCTTGTGCTCAAGCAGGGTCCCCTAGAACTGGTTTCTCAAGACCCATGTCCACGTGGCTTTTGAATATCAACAAGGATGCAGAACTTAAATGTTTCCAAGTAACTCCTGGACTTAGTCTGGCAACTCCTTATTCCTCTGTATAATCTGTTGGATAGTTTATACTGCCACCAAGAACTTCATTTTCCCTCAGCACAGCTCTCCTGGGGTTAGGCTTTGTGATCTGGCAGTGTTTGGCTTTCTTGTTTCCAGGATTTCTGTCAGTTTTGAGCCATTCAGCTTCAAACTGAGGCTGAGCAGTCAGGCTACAGATCCACCACTGCTCTCCGTGAATACCCTTCTCTGTCACAAACAGGCCAGTGTTGGTGCTGGGATGCCTTTCTTGCTCGGTTCTGCCTTTCTTTACTTTTTGGGGGTCTGGGAAGTCTGTGCTTCTTGGGAGGGAAAAAGTTTGGAGGAAGGTCTTGAGGTTTCTTTCCCAAGGTATTAGTTTGGATGAGAGGTTCCCTAAGCCTCAGATTATTGCTCCAACACAAGCTTCAGGTTTGGCTCCTCTCTCTGTTCCTCTGGCAGGAGCATTGAAAGGAAGGGCCATGCTTGGGAGGGAAGCACCTGCATGCTACCAAGTGTGTCTGGCGAGGCTATGGAGAGCCTGGCAGTCTGAGGGAGATGGGGATGTGAAAACTCACAGGTTTTCTTTTATACTCCTGCTCTGTTCTTGTCCCTCCCTGCTTGCTTGCTTTTTAAGACAAGGCCATTTCCCCAGGAAGCAGCTGTGACCAGGCATGCAGAGGTAATTCTGTCATGCTCTTCCCATGGTGTCCAGCTAGTGTTGCATGTAGGATTACTGAGGCTCAATGTTCAGCAATAAAGAGGGTCAGTAGATGAGCTCTCTGAAGAGAATTTGATTTTGTGCTGATGCAATCTGAAGTCCTTTTCATTCCTGGTGATTCACCAGATCCACAGTCTCTTGTTTCTGATTTACTAGGGAAAAGCTCTAAAAAAAAACATTCCCAAGTGATGCTGGACACTAATGTGATTGTGTCTCTGTGGCATGAGATCAAAGTCTCTGGCTCCCATGAAGCTGGCAGCAATTTGAGCTTTGCCCTTGGCTAAATTAGGTTTATTCTTGCACTGTCTTTCTCTGAGATTTACACCCAGGATCACTCTGTCTCAACAGAAATCTGCTGCTTTGTGAGTTGGTCCTTATCTGCTCAGTTCCTTTCACATAAGGCACTTAGAGAACTGGTGTGTTATTTTTCTTTCTTCAGAGAGGAGGAAGTGGCTCGGTTTCATGAAGCTATCACCGATCCCCAGTACAGAGCCAACCCCCTCCTGACCATCAGCAAGCACCTCTCCAAGAGGCTGAGGCAGGGGGAAGAAGGAGAACCCCTTTAGAGCTTCAGCTGGGCCCAGACGTGTGCAGGCTGCGAAGGAGCACATCCCTGGTACGACCTCCCAGCCACTTCGGTCCTTGGAAGCAGTTCAGCAGATGATTAAATCCAACAGCCCTGGTTTCTGTCAGCAGGAATAACACAACTCTCTCCTGACAAAGGGGCAGCTGCTCCTTTGCAGGCAGTCTGCACGGAGCAGGGTGTTCTGTGAGATTCTTGTGCAGGCATTAATCTCCCTGCAAAGTGTCTTGATACATTTGCTCTTCTTGTGAGCAGGCATGATTTCTGAAATTGTGCCAACAGCCATGTATCTGTTTTCTGTCATTCCCCCCCCTCTTCCTGACAACTCTGAGAAGAGATTCTTGCTTGCTCTGTTGGGATGGTTCAGGACCCCAAGCCCGGGAGCCCAGGAGGCTTTTGGAGTTTGTCCTGACCGATGCTGCTCTTCATAGACACTGTTTTCTGTGAGAAATTTAGCTTTGGAATAAACATACTTTCCTACAGCGCTGGGTTTGTCTGGTTCTTGTTTTGGTAAATAGGAATTGAAATAAGAGTTTATTTCCTTCTCTGAAAAAATGACTTAAAATAATTGTTCTTTCCATGTGTACAGTGAAGCGGGAGACTGCTACAAGCAATGAGAAATGACTGCAGATCGTGTCTAAGTCACAGACTTGCCTTCTTCCTGCCCTGGAAGCACGTGCTTCCTGTGGGTGATGCTCATCCCTTTTGGCCTTTGTTCCCTGTTCGACCTGCCCTGTAGGAAGCATCCCAAAACATGTCCAGCCTGCAGGCTGTGAACTTCAGCCAGTCATTTTTGGGATTGGGAGCCTCTGGAGCAGGCCTTTCTTTTACCAAACACCAATGTTCACAAAACCCCAGTGAATTTTCATGGGGGACAACTGAAGGCAGGGCCAGTCCCTATTGGAGATGATCCTGATTTGACACCCAAAAATACCAGTGCTGTCTTTTGAACCGTAAAAAAAGTTTACTGATGCTTCTTAACCTTGGGAAAGCAGCCTGCTGCAGTTGACACTGACCCAAGTTAGTGCCTGAAACCAGCTGCAGTGGGGGTGGCTGGCACCTTGATCATACCTGTCTTGCCTCAATAGTAATGCTGCTGCTCTTCTCTCTCTAGGCTGGCACTGTTGAATGAAGGCTTTGTCTGGTGCCTCTTGGCTCTGGCAGTGCAGACACTATTGCTGACTCTGCCTGTTAGAGAAATGCCCCCTCTTTTCCCACAGGGCCTGGCAGGAGCTTCCTACTGGCGGGGGCCATGGAGAGATGCTGACTGTGTCCCATCCTCCATCCTGTTGCTCTCACACTGGCCATCCTTGGTGCAGCCATCCTTGTGCTGAAAGGGAGAGAAGGTGGGAGATGAAGAAGGTGAAGACATCCAAGAATTGAGATTGTTCAGCCTGGACAAGAGAAAGCTCTGGGGAGACCTTTGAGCCCCCCCCACCCCCCAGTGCCTAAAGGGGCTTCAAGAGAGCTGGAGAGGGGCTGTGGACAAGGTCCTGGAGGACCAGGACAAGGGGAATGGCTTCACACTGCCAGAGGGCGGGGTTGGATTGGATAGTGGGAAGAAATTGTTCCCTATGAGGGTGGTGAGACCCTGGCACCGGGTGCCCAGAGAAGCTGTGGCTGCCCCATCCCTGGAAGTGTTTAAGGCCGGTTTGGACGGGGCTTGGAGCAACCTGGGATAGTGGAAGGTGTTCTTGCCCATGGCAGGGGGGTGGAACTGGATGAGCTTTAAGGTTCTTCCCAACCCAAACCATTGTATAATTCTCTCTATGATTCTAAGTACAAAGGAGGATGGAAAACTGGAAACAGCAATGAGATAAGAAATGGAACAGTAACAGCAACAATATTAATAACAAAAGAGTATAAAAGGAGGTGATTCACATGCAGAAATGCTCACCCAGACCCTGAGACAATGAACGATGGCAGACAATACTGCTATGTTTTTCTTTGACTGCAAGCCAGAGTCCCTACCCCTCACCCTGGTAATGACATGAGGTGGCACGGAATAATCCCTGGGTCCTGGCCAAAACTTGGACACACCTCTGCAAAACCAGCTCCAAGCACGTTGGAGCCCCCCAAAGCATCACTGTCATGAAGGGCTCTCTGTGTGTAGCTCTTTACAGGGTGGCACCAAGGTAGGGTCCCTACCCCTCTGGCTGCATGTGGATTTCCCAGCACCTTTAGGTGGCCACAGCCAGAGCTGGTCACTGGGAATTTGGACACCAGCAGTGCAGTTGTCCAGCACTTTTTCCTTGCTCAGCCTGCTTGCTGGGTCCCATTCTTTCCTTTCAAACCTCTGGGAGCCAACAGAGCTGAAGCCTCATTATCTGGGAAGTGAAGGGGTGACTGACCCAATGGAGGTGTTGGGCAGGGTGACCCCCGTTTTTACTGCCTGGTATCCTCAGCACCTCCTGTACCCGGGCTGGTGGCCCTTGATCTGCATGCACAGCATCACTGTGCAACACATTCACACCTTTCCCTCACCTCGGATGGGCCGGCACCATCACTCGGCTGTGTGTGTGTAGCTGTGAGCCCGCTGTTTGGAATTGTTGGTCCCCCAGGAATTTAGCAGCAGTTAAACATGTGAGTGTTTAGAGCTCCAGTTCACAGCCTGCTGCTGCAGGCATCTCCTGCCCCCGCCATCCGAGCAGTTGAGCAAAGGACTTAAAATCTGCCAGGAAACAGGCGTCTGAGACACAGAGTCGCCTTCGCAGTTGGCATGTTTTCAGGATGATAAAAGCTTTCACGCCTTTTTTTTTTTCTTTTTTAGATAGCAGGGTGGGAAAAAAATAGCTTCCAAGCTGTAAGGAGTAGTTGTGCCAGAGGGGTGGGTGGGGGCCCAACCCGGCAGCTCCAGACTTGGCAAGAAGTGAGTAAGCAGTGAATGCACCACAACTCGGGACTGGAGAAATTTGGGGCTACTTTTTTGAGCTGTTCTCTTTCTTGTTGGGGATTTTGCCTTTGAAGGCTGTTCATAGAGCTGTGTCTGAAAGCGGGAGCCAGGGTATCCTGTCCATCTGGTGGTACCAGTGGGTATTTTCAGCTACACACAGAGCAGTGGGTGGAAGGGGATTCTCCCTTCCCAGCAGCTCATGGGTAGTGTTGTTGGATATTTTTTAATACCCCTGCTCTTACTACTCCCACGTTTCTTCGTGGTACCTGCGATGGCCCATTGGTTGGTTCCTGCTGGAGCGGGGCTTGCCTCAGGGCAGCAGCACAGCTTGGAAAGGTGCAGTGAGTCACACAGACCCGGTCCCAGCCTTTCATCTAACCCTAGGAAATCCCTTGGGTCGTGAGCACGTAGCCTACCTCCTTCTTCCTTCCGCTTGCTGGCTTGTCTGCCCTGGAAAGTTTTCCTTACAGACCTCATACAAGTCCCCTTCGCCTGTGGAAAATATGACTTTTGCTGGGTAGAGAGCACTTTTGCTTACACTCTGTTTGAAGCCATGAGCTGCCTTATCTGCCCATGGCTTTCTTTGTTCCCCTGGAGCTAAGCATGTGAGATGGCTTTTGCCAGCCCTGTCAGCCCCAGCACTGAGGTGTATGCTGGTGCTGTGGGTATTGGGGTGGATCTGGCTGCCTCCCAGGCTACTAGGGAAACCTTGTGGGGTCCAGATGGCTTGTCCCAAGTCCTGTCTGGGAGCAGTGGGGCTGGGGGGCTGCCATGGGCTCCTTGAGATGACTCCCAGGTTCTCCCCTCCACCAGCTGAGAGCAGGCCCTGGGTCATGCCATGGTCTGGTGCAACTCCAGTTACACTTCTTACGCTGTCCTTAGGGTGCCAGTGGCAGCTGGTGAGGAGCAGTGGGAATATTGCGAGCATTGGGTCTCTGCTGCAGTGTGGTTGCTCTCCTCTGCTCCCTGCCCAGGGCACAGTGGGACTGACTCCCTTCCATGCATGTCTTCACCACAGCCACTGGTCAGTCTGAGCTTTGAGCCTCTCTGGGTCATTTGGGGGTGTGTCTGCAGGTTTTCTGTCTGGGGGTCAGGAGTTGTCTCCCAGCTCACAAAAAAGACCTGCACTCCTCGCTCTTCCGTAACTGTGCACGTCACCAGTCACACCCCAGCCCACAGGAGAGTCTGCTTGGGGCACCTTGCCAGGGACATGGTTGCAGGTGCCAACAGACCCCTCCAGCCATGGTGACGGTCCTCAACAGTCCCACTGTGGGCAGTGTGGCTGACCCAGCACTCAGGGAGCTCCAGACAGCTGAAACTCCAGTGTCTCCTGCTCCTTCTGGCCCAGAATGTGGCTGGCAGAGCAGAGACTTGGCACTTCTCACCTTCTGCCACTCTTGCATGCTCCAGCATGTGCAGCGAGCTCTTTCCCTGCGTGGGGTTATTTCCCTCCTCAGATGCCCTCTTTCCTGGCTGCTCTTTACATTTCCCACACTTGTATCTGTTTCTTTTGCCCTTTTTTTACCTCTGAAACCAACCCAAGATGGGTTCCTGCAGGAGCAGCCTCAGGAAACCCAAGGAAATACAACTGTATGCAAATTGGAGCTGCATGATGGTTTTGGAAGCAGATGAGGTTGGCACCAGCAACTCCTGTCATCGAGGTGTTGCACAAGAGAGGGGCAGAGGTGAATCACCTGATCCAGCCTGTGCCTCAGAGCACAGCCCCACTTGTCCCTGCTCAGAAGCACAGGTTTTACCATGGCCTTTCTGCCTTTGTTGGCATCACTGCCCTTGGTGGCCGTCCTGCATGGATGTGCTGTCACAGTGCTGTGTCCTGGCCTTTTCAGAGCACTCGGGTAGGATGCATCAGACCTTCCCTTGAGAGATGCAGTCCTGTTCCTGCTCTTCACTTCCTGACCTTTCACCAGTTACTAATCCCAGGAGGGCTCTACCTCTTATCCCATGGCAGCTCAGTTTCTTTAAGAGCTTTTGGGTATTCTTTAAGTGCTTAAGAGCATTGCCACATAACATTTTGAAATCCCCATAAAGTCTGGTTAATTGGATCACTCCTATCTCCATACTCACCATTTCCTTACAAGGGAAAGTCACGCCCTGCATGCTGACTCTTCCCAATGAGATAATTATCTGGGATTTGCTGATTGTGCTCTGAACCATGGTTGCTTCAGTGTGAGGCGTTAAACCTGGCTTTGTGTTTTTAGTTTGATGAGCAATTTAATCCTGTTCAGACGTTTTTTCTGGGAGGGGCAGCTGATGTGTGGCTCTGTGGTTTTTCTCCGTCAGGTCCTGATGCCTCACTGGGTGCTCTGGCAAGTCAAACTGGGATTGGCATTAGGAGTGGCGTTGCTGACAGGGGCACAAGGGTTTTTGTGGTGGCTTTTTTTTCCTTAACCAATTCAATTTTCCTTATGAGGAAGCTGTTAAATAGTGCAAACAAAACACAGTGCCTTGCCAGCAGCATTTTTAAGATTTAGACCTTTGCATCTGGATGCTCTGAGATTTTTCAGACTGCTTGTTTCCAAGTAGGATGCATAAAATATTATCTAAGGGTTTCTCTCTACTTTAATGGTTGGTGTTTCGTGCCAGATGGGGTGTGTTGTGACCCTGTTTGAACTCAGTGTGATTTGTACATGAACCATACAGGTGTGCCTGTATCTGCTCCTTGTGGCTCGTCATCCCCAATCATCTGGGGAGCTGCAGTTGTCCCTGATGGTGCTACTCCAGGGAAGTGAGGAGTGGGCTCTGCATCCAATGCTCAGAGTTCCTAAATTGAGAATTTCTGTGGTTTAATGCAGTGCAGGTTCTCTTTGAGACTGAGTAAGCCATGACCAGGGGGTTGCTGCTGGTCTGTCTGCTCAAGGAGTCTGTAGGATGCAGTTTGCTGTGGAGGATGTTGACAGTGGCGTGCGACATGTTGTTTGCCTGATGCTCCCTGGACTTGGTTTCAGCCACACAAGTAGGAGAGGAAGCTTAGACAAAGAAATGTCCCAAACAGGAAGGTGCTAGAAAGGGAACAAATGTCAGGCCCCGAGCAGGTAAAAGCAGATGATGCCACGATATCCTCCCAAGTGAAGGAGATGAAGGAAGAGATAATCACCCCATCGAAGGCAGCCCTTTGTTCCAGCTCAGCCAGCCTGGGGGGATGGATCGAACGTTCTCAGCTGAACACTTGACCTGTATTTAACAGTGTGGTTTGTCCGGCTTTAGCAGGCACTGTTTGAGGGATTGATAGACAGAAGCCAACCCACGAAAGGGGAGAGGCAAGAAGAGCATCTTCCCTGGGGGATGTAGCTGCTCCTGGCCCCCTGCTTTCTGCAGGCTCGGCAGGGAGGAAGGGGACTGCTGAGAGCCCTGCTGTGGGATGGGGCCGTGGGGGCATCAGTGCCCCCCACAGCTGTGAGGGCTGCAAGCCCAGGCGGCCTGATGAGTTTATGAACACATCCACATCCCTGGTGGCACGGCCCGGAGCCGTGCCGGTGGCTCCAGGCTGGAAGCAGTGTTGGTGCTCTGGGCGGAGGGGACGTGGCTGTGTTTACAGCTGTTTTGGATAGGCTTCATCTGAATGCGTTTACAGCTGTCCTGGGTACAGATGATCACTGCTCACCGACGTGATGGTTCATCTAAACACCTTCACTGGTAAAACAACCCCTGCCTGCCTCATGAACCCCTTTGCTTTGGAAGCAGGAGGTGTTACTATGGGAAGACACTTAACTCTTACAACTCTGTTGATGTTCCTCCACCCGCCTTTTGGCCCTCTGTGTAAAGGTAGAGCTCGTGCTGCTTTCG
This sequence comes from Struthidea cinerea, assembly GCA_013397865.1. NCBI lineage: Eukaryota > Metazoa > Chordata > Aves > Passeriformes > Corcoracidae > Struthidea > Struthidea cinerea. Next base: position 103,220 of record VZTI01003086.1, on the reverse strand, counting down.
GGGTTGCTGTGCCCACAATCCCTGATTTTGGTGATGGGCTCCAAGTGAACACTGGGATGCTCGTCATTGCTCAGTGTGCAATGCAGGTGCATCAGACAAGCAGAGGATGCTGCAGGCACCTGGGGTGAGCTCTGGATGCTGCTGCTGATGGTGACCAGTGTAAATAGAAGTGGTGAACCAGTTCAAGCAATCCTTTTCCATGCATTTTTCCAACTTCTTACAGTCCATGTCTTGGGATCTTTGAGCCAGAGATGTTCTTGTACTTGAATAGCCCTTGCTGGATCTTGCTTCCAGTTTTTCCTCCCCCTAATTCTCAATGATAACTTTACTTTTTTTATTTTTTTGACCACTCCTTGTCACAATTCCACAAAAGGTCAGCTCTGTCTGTCTTGGTGCCAGGGCCTGGCAGTTGAGCAGTAATAGCCAGCCTACACTGCACCTCATCTGCCATGACCAGAACCTCCCTAGATGCTCATGGTTTAAAAATTGGCCTTGTGTTGGTCACTGAGCAGGTTGGTTCATGACCTGTTGCTGGGCAGTGCTCAGAGTGTCCCCAAGGCAGTTCTGCATTTTGGCTTCTGGTCCTGCCTGCCCACTGTGACCCCAAGGGACATTTTGCCATGGGTGGCACCACACAGCCCCATGCCTGTGGCATGGGTGGCACCACGCAGCCTGGGGGTGTGAGAGGGTCAGGAGGAGCCAGAGTCCTTCCTCTGCCCTGTACTACAGTGGGGTCCCTGCAGGTGGGGTAAAAAGACAGGACCATTGGTGCTCCTGTGAAATTGCATTGGATGTCACTCTTCCTCCAACCCCAAGGATGGAGATCCCTGTGGATGGAGATCCCTGTCTGTAGGATGTGTCCCCAGCCCAGTGTGGGGGCCTCTCTGTCTTGGGGTTGCCCTGATCCAGCTCTTCTCTTGGATGACATCAGGCAGGTCACTCTGCTTGGTCTGTCACCTGATCTGTGTGCTCACAGGCAGTCTGGAATCACCGTCCTGCCTGTAGACCCAGCCCAGGACACCGCGTAGGCACGAGGACACACCTCGGCATTGTTCAGCGGTCTACACAAGCACGTTAGTGCAAGAGGAGCTGCCAAACTGCCTTGAAGCATGTGCTGGCCTTAGAAATTCGCATGACAGACCATCTATGAAGCAGCTGAATCTTTGATTAGGCAGCTATGCTCCCCAGTTGTCCTACAGCAGCAGCCACCACCCCGGTGAGGATGCCATTGTCCTTCTACAGGACTGCCAGCTTGCCACTCCGCAAGGAATGGGTTAAACATCCTCCCTCCTTCCTTTTGCAGTATGGATTTGGAAACAGGTTCCCCAGGCTTGGCAGCTGCTCTGCTGAGGATCATATGGCGACAGCAGGGAGAAACTACCAAGCTTGGATCTGCTGCCAGGGCTTTTCAGGGATGCAGCTTCTGTTGGGTGTGTGGCACAGAATGGTGGAGGAGGTGCTGGGTCTGGCAGTGCATCCACCACATCCTCAGGTGAGGTTAAGGACTCTCAAAGTAGGTCTGCATGAAGTGGCATGCAGGATGCAAGGTGTGTCTCCAGTATGGTGGACGTGGGATGGAGAATCCATATTGCAGAACTGTGCACCAGGACTGGCACACAGGCATATGCTCAGCACATGTGGGGACCCCAAGCAGCAAGACCAGTTTGCAAATCATGTTTCTCTGAGGTGGAAAATCACTGTCAGAGTGTGGAAAGCATGAAGCTACTTTTGGCTTGTGGTGTTTGAAATGTGCCATGCTCACTTCTATGAGTGACTGCCTAATATTTCTGATTTCCCAGGACTCTGATGAAAAAAACATTGTTTAAAAGCCATTCATTTATTAAAGTGGATTTACAGAAAACAAACCAAGCCAAAAAAACCCCCAACCAATCAAAAAAACCCCAACCCTACACACCAAGGTTTGAATGATTTGGAAAAATGTGATGTTTCATAAGCACCAGTAACTGAGTCATAGCTCAGCTCAGCAAAGCCAGTGCTGTTAGGGGAGGGAGCCCCTTTCATCCCACAGTAGCAGGGAGCCAGCTGATCCATGGTGGAACTGGGTCTGCCATTGAGTGGGATGAGGAGCCTGGGAACACACTGTGCCTCCCACCCCACCCTTGTCCCTGCTACATCTCAAGGTCAGCTTGGAAGGGACCACAGTGTGTCACCTCATCCAACCTCCCAGCTCAGGCAGGGTCATCCCAGAGCACATGGCACAGGATTGTGTCCAGCAGGGATTTTCCCAACATCCTGGTGGGACACAACCACTTTGGCCGGTGACGCAGAGGTGGAACTGAGGAAAGTGGTTTCGTTTCGTGGCTTCACTGCTGATCCTAAGGCAGGGGAAAAATGCAGTAGTTAGTGTTAAATTCCCCGAGCTTAAAATAGGATAAGAAAACACAGACAGGCATTCCCGGAGGTGAGGGTATCAGCAGCCAAAAGCAGCCTGCCCATTGGTGCTGCTGCTCCCGAGCAGGGCAGAGGCGAAGGGTTGTGCCTGCGAGAAGGAAGTATAAAAATAGGTTGTTGTTTCCAGCACTGCCTTTTGCGCTGGTCCTCTTTGCCCTGCCTGTGAACGCCTGCATGGATCCTTACCCCACCAGGAACAGGGAGAGAAGGAAGAAGCCACGAGCCACTCAGTGCTGCACCTGGAGCCTGTGCTGGGCACTGAAAGGACATGGCACTGTGGGTGTTACCACCCAAACACTTTGGAGAAACAGGTGAGAAAGCACACAGAGTTCTCAGCATGAAGTTTTAGTAATGTCAGGGTGGTTGATGCAGCAAGACGTGTCAACACATATCCAGGACCACAGGAAATGGCCTCAAGCTGTACCAGGGGAGGTTTAGATTGGATATTAGGAAAAAATTCCTTCACTGAAAGGGTGGTCAGGTAACCTCAAAGGGACAGAAAGCTGGGAAGTTAAGATTTCTCTTTGACCAATTGATGCCTGTGGTTAACTGTGGCCAGGAATGAGATTTTGGGACATGATGAAAGTGCTCTGATGGGCAGAGACAAGAAGTGATATCAGGCTGCAAGCCTGAAAATCGACAAAAACTGGGAATAGCAAAGGCCAGTGTTGTATTGCTCTTGTGTCCTGCAGCATCCCATGGGCTGGGCTTGGTTCAGGACCTGCAGATGTCTTTAAACTGCAGTGACATGCAGTGGTTTTAAACTGACAGTGAGCAGGTTTAGATTGGATATTGGGATGAAATTCATGGCTGTGAGGGTGGTGAGGGCCTGGCACAGGTTGCCCAGAGAAGCTGTGGCTGCCCCATCCCTGAAGTGTTCCAGACCAGGTTGGATGGGGCTTGGAGCAAATAGTGGAAGGTGCCCCTGCTCATGGCAGGGGATGGAATGGGATGAGCTTTAAGGTTCCTTCCAACCTAATCCATTCTGTGATTCTATGTCAAGAGCAAAATGCAAGTCAAAAACCTGCTCCCCAGGTGACCACGTTCTAAGCCTGCTGTCACAAACAGCCAAGCTTTAAAGCAGTTATTTAATCCTTTTACGATCCCCTGAAGCCCTAACACACATAAAGGGCCATAGACGTGGTGGAAGCACTGATGAACTTTACTGATGGTGTTTGGGTGGAGCTCTCCCACTGCTTTCTGGAAAACACTGTTTGGCCTTCTTATCTTGGCATGGTGGGATGCACTCGGACACGGACACCGCATCCAGGATGACGTTGGAATAGCAGAGGCTCAGTCCTTGGGCCCGGTGGGGGGTGCCGGATGCCCTGGCAGCTGTGGAGGCTGGTACCGGCACCCCTTCGGGTGTGGGGGGTGCGGGCGGGCGTCCCGGCGCTCCGGGCGGGCCCGGCCGGGGACGGGCTGAGGGCGCGGG
>VZTI01003086.1:41092-98662 GCA_013397865.1 Struthidea cinerea | reverse complement strand
GGGGAGCGGGGAACCCCCTGTGCCCGGCACCCGCTGCCGCGAGGGGGGGCTTGGCCGCCCTGCCCTTCTCCCGGTGCCCCTGGGCCGCCGTCGTGCTCCTCCGGCGTCGCCGGGTCCGGCCGCCCCCGGCACCGCCGCCCGCCCTCTGCAGTGGGGAGGCGGCGCGTCCTTGGAGAGCAGCTCGGGCGTGAAACGCGGCTGCACATCCCGGCGCCTTTCCTTCCCGACTGGATAACCCCCAAAGCCCTTTTCCATCTGTTGCCGTGGCCCCCGGTGGGTTTCGTTGTTCCTTTGGGATTTGGTTCGGTTCGTGTTGTGCTGGAACAAAACTGCAGTCGTGAGATCTGTGATTGTGCTTTTAAAAGTCTAGTTTGCTTAAAAAAAAACGAAGCAAAAGACTTCCGAAGGGCGCCTGTCTGGTCCCTGGTGACGGAGGGGCACCGCTAGTCTGGGCCACCCCTGCTCTGCCCATCTTCATCTTTTACCTCTCAGGACTCGGGTGAGGGAAGCACTGGTCGTGCCCGAGAGGGTAGGCAGAGCATTCAGGACTCTGCACTCAGGCTGGTGAAACCACAGAATTGATGGATGAGCCACCGTCAGCCACGCTGGTCCTTGGCCTGGGCTTTTTTCTCTTTTTTTCTTTTTCTTTTTTTTTTTCTCTTAATTTTTATCACCTTTTTTGGGTGGTATATAAAAGAAAAACTAACTTCGTCTATTTTTTAGCATAAACAAGATTAGGGTCTCATTTCTTACTGTTGTTTATTTTAACCAAGTGGTGGTGAGCTTACTGGAGCTGTTGGGATCCCACAGGCACCCTGCTTGCTCTGTGAGTTACTCTGTCACTGCTGAGAGTGAAGTTGTAGTGTTGTTCTCGGAGCTGTTTTATGCTGGAGAGTGGCAGCAGGCCAACCTTCCCGGACGCACTAAGATGTTTAGAATAATTAGTGATGGAATACCCTTTTAAAATAATTGTTTGGGTTTATCTAGCACTCAGTTGTAGCAATATCTACCTCTAAAAATAGGCAGGCCTCTGTTGTAATGAGCCTCGTAGTATAAACAAGTCACGTCTTGAATGACTGTTGTTACTTTTGGGATGTCCGAGATAGACGCCTTTGGGGGTTTTGCCAAATCTTCTGTCTAACTTTTTTTCTCCTTCTGCAGTGAGCTATGTTTCTTGGCCCTTACGCCGTGTAGTTGTGTGCACTGACCAGAGGCAAGGCTCAGTAACCCTTGCTGTTCAGAGCTGGCACAGCTGCACAGAAGAGCTTCCCACTGCTCCTCTGGCAGCCCAAGGTTGAGCAGTCCTGGTTTTTCCATGAAATTCATGCTCATATGGAGATGGCTAGCAGTGGGCTCTGCCAGGTAGGTGACTGTGCATCGCCCCTGCTCTGAGGCTCTGCCCTCCGTGAATTCAGTGCAGAGCCCCATTTATCTGTGCTCAGAGTCCACGGTTTTCCGCAAGACAGAGACTGAGCAACTTGGGTGTGATCCTGGCTGTGCTGCTCCTTCCTGGGATGCCTTCCCCAAGTTTCCCAGGGCGCAGCTGCGTGAGCGCACCGTTCTTGCTTTCAGGAGTTGGGAGTGAGGATGGCACGAGGAATTTTCTCACATTTTGCTGTGTGGCTTATCAGAGCGTGACGGATGAGCGTTGGCCCAACCTCTCATGCGCACATGCTTTTTGAAGTTTGTTTTCAGCAGTCAGCATGCTGGCCGAGGCTTCTCTGCGTTGCTGATGTTCAAGAGCACTGGCTCCTCAGCTCGAGAGAGAAAAAATAGCCATCTTTTTCAGTAGGAGGAGTGTTTGCTCTGTGAGCACTTGTTTTCTGAGAAGGTACCAGAGAGGATGTTGTGCTCAGCGTTTGAAACAGGAGTGTCTCATAGCTTTGATCACACTGTGCTCACAGACCCCAACCTACTTTGATATTGTGCCCAGTTATCCAGATTTATCTGCTCAGTTGAAAGTTTAGTGCCCTTTTGTGGGCTGTATGTGTTTTAGGAATAGAAATACAATTCTGTAAGCCACCAGTGGCAGGCCTCTGGCTTGCTATGAGCACAAAGGTCTTCTGGAGTACTTTTATTATAACTAAATGGGACTTCCTTCTCTTTTAAAAGCCACCCATGTTTTGGTTTAAGTGAGTAAAACCTAAATGGCTGGGCTTACTAGCTTAGACACAGTTTGGGACTGGGACCAGGTCAGGCTCTGCTGTTTCCTAGCAAACTCATGCCTACACTTGGCAAACCCCAGACTGCTGCCTCTGGTTATTCCCAGGTGCCCAGTCAGAGATCCTGCACGGGAATAAGGGGTTCCTGCTAAACAGGGTGGTGACAAACACTGCTGTGAGAGAGCCGTGGGACAGACCACGAGTGTAACATGCCCTCTCAGCAACTCAGCATCATTTTTGTGAGGTGTCACCTGTGACTCGAGGAGGTTTTGGGGATGACAGTGGTGGTTGTGGGGAATGTTTCCTTGGCTGCAGGAGCTGAGTTGAGTGTGTTGGTACTTCTAGGTGCCAGGGTGGTTTCAGGTGAGGCTGAAATGGGTTGTCTCCAGGTGCTTGCAGTGAGTGTCTTGTTAGGCTGATGCCTCTTGTGTTTGAAATTGTGGTGGTGTAGGACCCTGAGGGTCTTTGCTTGGATGCCTGAGAATGTGGTCTGATGAAGAGAGACCAGAGCTCTTGCTGTTTCTTCAACTTCTGAAACCAGTAGGTGCTTGGCACATTTGAAATTCAGGCCATCCAGCTGCTGCAGTGTGGATTTCAGCTTTTATTTAAATACTGAAGATTGAAACTGTGGGTTTGGGCTGTATTTATCACTGGATGCTGTTATTTATGTATCTTGGTTTTAAAGGAAATACCTTTATAGTAGAAATGCTGCCTGACCAAGGAAAAAAAAAAAGCTTGGTGAAATGATTATGTAAGCAAGTGAAATGACATTTTAAAGCAAGTTTCTTTCCTGTTTGGAGACGGTGTGGCTGGGTTTTTTTGCTCTTTCCTGCTGTTTAACATTTTTTAAATCCTTTTAGTGAATGTTTCTTGTATGGTAGGTATGAGAAATAGTTGTTTTTGCAATTTAAGTCCTTGAAGAGGTCATCAGCAGGCTCTGGGAGCTAGCAGGAGTCAGCTGTGAGTATTTGGGGCTGTATCTGACCAAAGCAGCAGCACATGTGTGCATTTAAGTAATAATTAAGGTGAAAAAACTCCAAAGAAACCCATGTAACTGCTACTACTGTGGGAGCTGAGCTCAGAGGATGCTCAGGACAGTCATCCTCTTAAGAATGTCTGGTTGCAAAGGGATTCGGGATCTTTTTATGTTCTCTGCCTCCGGGTCGGCTGCGGTGTGTGTCTGTCCCCACGCCAAGGGAATCCATCACCTCCACAAAAGCTGCCGGGGTTACCTTGAGCCTCCGTTCCCGGCGGGAGCGCAGGGCTGAGTCAGTGCTGGCTGCCCAGGGCTGTGACTCAGTGCTGTCCCCTCGAATGCGCGGCCAGCCCGCTGCCAGCACAGCCGGGGAATAACCTCATTCCACAGCTGTCCTCTGTGACTATCACCTGGTTAGAGGGGCTTGGGAATGTCGGGCTGCTTTCCTTAATGGTGTGTGTTGGTGGAAGTTGCTTGTTACTGAGCTTTCTTTTTCTGTGTGATACTGAGCATCTGTGGAAGTGCCAGGGAGCTCCGAAGCAAGAAGCTGCTTCTCCTGTGTACAGTGTTATGGTTTTGTCTTCGTGGGTTATGTTCTTTCTTTACATTTTATTTCAACTTACTTATTTTTAAATTATTTTTTAAAATTTATGTGCTTGAAGAGGAAGGGTGCTTTGTTTTTCTTGTGGAGAAATGTCTTCCCTGATGCTCCAGGGTTAGGTCTCTTTGTGGTTCTGTCTCCTGAAGTGAGGAGAGCTGTCTGTGCTTTTAACTCAGGATTGCTTCATAAAAAATGTCTTTATTGGGAACTCTGGCCATCTTCCTGTGCCTCTAAGCTCGATTTCCCATTGCATAGCATCACACTGTCAGTGCTCTTGAAGGAAATTGTTCAACACCTTGAAAAGTCCATCAGGTTTGACAAGAGGGTGGATATGTCACAGGTAAGTACTGAGAAGTTGTGTGAGCACAGGAATCTATAAGGAAGGAAGTCTCGGATGAGTGCTGTGCTGAAAGAAAAGCTGTTGCCGGAGTGCAAATATTACTGGACATCAGAGCATCTCTGTGGTAGTGAGACAAACAGGAAATCAAGTTGCATAAGTAGTTCCAGTAGAAGGTAGCTCCTTATTTTCCTGAGTATCCCTTGTTTTCCTTTGTGGAAGTGGAGAGGAGTGATCTAACAAGCACTCTTGCATCATCATAGGTGATAGAAGAAAACCAAAGGTTTGGGTACAGTCCCTCACCCTGCCCCTGGGGGCTGAAGCACGAGGGAGATGAGTGAAGGTTTTAAATTTCCCTGTAAAGGCTCTTGCAGTTGTTTGGGATAATGTCCTTTTATAGGTTTAGGAAAGTACTGGGGTCAAGATTTTTCGTGCAGAGTGCTTTTGGCAGAGATGCAAAAGGAAGGGCTGCTCAGCAGATTGCAGAGGAATTTTTGGGTTTTGTTTATTTTAAAGAGATTTTAACAGAATGGAGTTCTTGGACCTAGGTAAGATGAAGAGTATCCTCATTTGGAGAAAACGTGAGGAATGTACCATATTTTGAATTTAAAGTAGAAATCTTCCTCAGTTGGGTTGAGTTTGGTGCTGCTTGGCAGAAGGTACTTTCTGATTACTTTGCTGCCTGGTGCTTTTGTTATTATGATACTTTTAAGTTGCATAAACAATTTTGTGATGGGTCTTGGGTAAAATTACACGTGCGTACTATACCAATGTCAATTTATCTTTGTTCCAAGCTCAATTTATCAATGGCTTCTCCTTTCTGCTATTAATTTTGTCATATCAACTCTGGAAAGAGATAAACTGTTTAAAATTTGATCAAAAAGAGAACAAGCAAGTATGCAAAACACTAGTTTCTTTCATTTGTCATATGTAATGTGAAAATGAAGTTTTTGTATAGGAATTGTGAGGCAGCCTTAACTAGGAGTATTTTTTCCCATTTAGTCTGTATAGGTTTTGTGATTTGCAGAAATAGTTAATACCTGCCTTTGCCATTCTGAAGGACTTCTGCTGAAGGTGTTCTGTGTGTCTAAAATGAGGTTGATTTTGATTTAGGTTGATTTACTCAGCTCTTCAACTTTATTAGCAAATGAGCCTTTAAGTTTAAGCTTTCACTGCCTTTTTCCTTGCTTAGTTATGCTCTAATATTTGTGCACGGTCTGCTGGAAAACTATTAGAGGGGGAAAATACCTTTGACTTCTTTCTTTAGATGCAGATTTTATAAAACCATTCTGTATCAGAATGCGCTTTAATTTTTCACCTCAAATACTGAGCACAGATACTGAGTACATAATAAAACAACTCTAAAACTCTTTAGATGGCTCCTAGTAAGAGCATAGTAGGATCTTTAATTAAAAAGCATGATTAGCTCTATGTTTTCATTAATAAAATTTGAAGATTAGGTGGAAAATAAGTGTGGCCAACTCTGGAGGAAGACTCCAGTTAGGGATAATATAAACAACAAGGTCTGCACAATAGATCAGAAATTTATGCAGCAGAAATTACCAGGGACTTGGGAGAATACTGAAGGAAAATACCTCTGTAGGCTCGGTCTGAGGGAAGAGTACAGCCCTCTGAATGATGAAGCCTTGGTGTGGTCCACAGGATAGGAAGAAAAAAATGCATTCTGATCGGAACCGGACTAAGATAACACATTTTAATGCTGCTTTTGGCCTTTGAGTGGCCATGTTTTTCACGGCTAAAGATAAAGGATCAGTGCTGGTATATTTAAATCTCTGAAAAATGAGAAGAATTAATATAAGCCGATGGCTGAACTGTGCTTTGTTTGGGAGAAACTTGTAATAAAGCTGGCTGTGTGAGGGAACCAGGGTTGTATCCCTTCTCCACTGCCCAGGTTTTAAAGCTTGCTCTTGATATGCACAAATAGCTCACACTGGGAGATCAAAGGAGGAGGAGATAACTTCTCTTTTGTTGGATGCTTACTCACTTTTATAACCCTGATAGCCTTCAGTCACGTTTACACCTGGAAAGCACTTTGATAGCACCTGCGTTTTCCACAGCATGGAAATTACCAAGGGGTATTAAGTAGGGAGAGATCTCCTTTGTGATAGCTTCTGAATCTGGAAGACAAATAGCATTTTTCTCCCTTAAATTTTGGTAGTTTTGGTAGCTAAAACTTGTCAGCTGGTTGAACAGCCCCTTCTGTGCAGGTATGCAGCCCCTTGGATCTGTTGCCTGTGGAATCTACACAAAGTCTGGGTGTTGTTCACAAGTGTGGAGCCACAGGCAACTGCACAGTCATATTCTCTGTTAAACCAGAGTCATCTTTTCAGCTAGACTAAAGCATATTCCTGTTTTTTTTTACCTGTAAGCTTTTCATAGCAGCTGTGTGGCACAACGCTTATATTTTCTCAGCTGCGGTGGCTTTGATATCTTCTCTGGGGCTGCAGCCCCTCTCTTGGTTAGAAGCACTCTTGCAGCCAGCAAAGCCATCCTTCCAGTGCTGAGAGCAGATAGGCTTTCCTGGGATTTAATGTGTATTATACAGACCTTCTTGTAGTGATATTTTTACAGATGCTTTTTATCTCCTGCCGCTCACCAGTGCCAAGTGGTGTTCTGCAGCTTGGTGTCATGTGATACTGTGTTTTGATAACAAAGAGGAGCTGGAAATTAATGCTTAACTCAAACCAGTGATCCTGGCAGTTGTGGGTTGGGTGTGTATGCCAGCATTTTAATTGGAGTTGGGAACATGCTTCTGAGTCTACAAAAACATGTAGATGTGGCACATAGGGGCATGGTTTAGTGGTGGACGTGGTTAGACTCAATGGTCTGAGAGGTCTTTTCCAGACTTAATGTTTCCATGATTCTTTGATAGTCTTGCATGTCTCCACCTGTGTGCTTGAGCTGGGATGGGGATGGGAGAGCGTGCACAGGCTCCCTTCGGAGGAGGGTGAGTGCAGAGATGAGCTCTAGGGCCATGTCCACTGCCTCTGAATTTGTGATTAGATTGTGCTTCTGTCACTAATGAGTGTTCAGAGTTTGATTAATCAGAAGCTAAATCGGGACCCTTCGCTGAGTTAGCAGCTCTCAAGAACGTGAGGCAGAACAGCACAGCTGATGCAAGTGAAAGCAGGAAGGTCTGGTTGGGAACGTGTGCCTGTGCTTTTGGCAAAGTACAGGCAAAGGGGTGAAGTCTCCCAGAAAAAGCTTTTGTGAAAGTAGAGAAAATCCCGTCTTCACTCCATAAGCTTCCTTACATGCTCGAACCAGTGGGAGCTCAAGCCCAGTAGCCCCCCCCTCTACTTCACGAGGACTGTCAGGTCCTTCCATCAAATCCGCAGAATCTTTTTTTTTTCTCGTGTCTTTGAAACTCTTGCAAAAATCTGTTATGTTAAATAGAACTCTGCTGTTTTCCATGAGGATGATAATGAGTTGGGAAAGCTTCCCAGCTAGTGGAAAGGGTGCATTAGTCTGAAAGCCTTTGGGTAGGTTGTCCCTGTTTGATGCTTTTATATCAAATTTGATTTCCCCAGACCTCAGTGCTGACAAATATGGATAATGAGGGATAGTGAGTACAACTGTAGCTCTGTAGCTTTTTTTTTTTCCTGGTGCAGCCTAGTTTATCTTATCCCCTGAAAGCTATTCTTAGTAAGTAGTTGTTTTTCTTGAATTAAATGAGTGAATAATCACTATTTCATTCACTGTCCTTACATATGCTTAAATATAGTATTAACCTAATCTTCTTATGTGCTTTTCCTTCTGCTGCTCCTGTGTTCCTAAAGGAATCAGGTTCACTATTAATAAGATCTATGAATGAAATTGCCTGGAAATGAAATACTTCTTTTGGGCTTTGGCTTGTGTTTATTGCCAAGATGGTAATTTATTAATATTTTTGGACAACAGCATCGCTCTTCGTGCACATAATTTCTGTGCTGTCAAGAGAACTTTTTCTGTGTACAAATTCCTCAGGTACAGTCTGTAAGATGGTTTTGGTTTTTTTTCCCCCCCTGCTTGGAAGGGAAAACGACTGTTTGGTAGCAAACTTTTGGTTTTCCATTTTAGGAGAAAGGGAGGAAGAGAGGGAGGGAGCTCTCCGTGGTACCGAGCGGGGCTGGGGCCGCCGGGCTGCGGGTGCTTGCTGCCGGCGGGAGGGAGGGAGGCTCGTCCTGCCCTCCTGGTCCTGGCACATCCCAGTGATATAAAATATTATAGGAATTATATTTTATAGATTTTTAAATATTGGTGTAGGTAATAGATATATTATATATAAACAACTTCAATAAATACAGCTTAAATAAATATAGCGAGTGTTCCTATAATGCCGTAGTTTTTTTTTCAGCTTGTCAGCTTTTTTTCAGCTTTTCTCTCATCACTGCGTTTCAGATCACAATGGCTAGCTGGCTTTTTTGTTGCAGCCCAGATAATACCCAGCACTACTGGACAGTATTCCCAACGCCACTGCTTATTTTCCATCCCCTTTGGCCTCCTTGTGCGCTTTTTCTCAGACAGAACCCAGACAGAAGCTCTTCATGCAGGCTTCAGTCAGGTTTCAGTCAGCAGCTCAGCAGAAGGTGAGCCACGACCCTTTTGAGGCCAGTTTGCCCAGCCCAGGTATGAACATGCACAGCTTCTCTCAGCGTTTGTGATGCCCTTGCTGGCTTTCAGCAGAAGCCTTTTTCAAGTTCAGAGTTCATGGAATATCCAGCGTTGGAAGGGACCCAGAAGGATTATTGAGTCCAACTCCTGGCCCTGCACAGGACAACCCCAAGAAAAGCTGTGGCTTGTTCTCCTTTCGATATGTTCTTTCCTCAGTCCTTTGTTCAGTGGATTTGCTTTCTTTTAAAGTTTGCTTTCCAGACTTAAGCGAGGTTCCCCGATAGCTGTGAGAACATTTTCTAAGTAGCTGCTCTTGATGGCTTTCAGTGAATATCGAGGGGACTAGAAGTATAACATTTGATTATTGTAATAAAAGCTCTGTGGAGGAATATGGCTATTGACTTTTACTCTCTTGCTGGAGTATCACCTGATCTGTAGGACAGCTTAGCTGAAGCAGGCTGCTTTTGATGCTAAAGAAAAAAGCCCCAGTGTTTTGAAGGTCACAGCTTTTAGAGTGCAGTGGTAGAAAGAAGGGAAAGGAATTTTTCTCCTGGTAGCTTTCAGTGTAGCAAAGCTCCTCAGCATTACTTATGGCTTTGGCTTGGGTATTTGTGCATCTCCCCGGGTCACAGACCTTCCTTGCTGTCTTCTAGTGTTTTCTTGCCTAGGTTTGGTGTGTTGCTGTAGTCCAAACTGGACATAAATTGTAAAAATACAAAATAATACAAAAATTATATCAATGGGTATTTTTACATCCAGTGGTACTTAAAATGCATACAAACACCTCTTGCTCCAGCAGTTGTCCTGGCAGCATTGCTAGTGAATACTACTTTAATGTGTGTGCAGTGGGGTAGTTTTGAATAAATGACTTTTGGATCTATCTTAGGAGGCTGCTGATGTTCTTATTGGAGGATTTTACCTCCCAGACCTAAGTCTTGGTTTCTTGTATAGTGCATGTTCACAGTGCATAGGTTATCCTTGAGAGAACAGCCAACTCCCTCTATTTCTGAATCAGTATCTGCTTCTTTACTTCACAGAAAATTCATGCAGTATGTGCATATGTTAAAACTACATGCATATGTATAATATTTTGTCTTCGGTACTTTGTCCAGAATAAAAACTTCAGTCTAAAAATAACTACAGTAAAAGGTCACTAAAGTAGGTTCATAATCCAAATTCCACTCAACATGGGGGGTTTTTTTGGCATATGAACTGATATACTCTTTGCTTCCGTGGCTGAGATCTCTTAAGTAGTCTCGATGGCATTAAATGGCTCTTTCTCTCAGTGGTTTTGTTGTACAGAAACTGAAGGAAATGTTCTGTCTTGAGTTATTTGCTCCCCTAGGTTGGTGTGCCAGGGGAACGGGGATTTTCCATCCTCTTGCCTGGAGCAGGTGTACCACAGTCTGTGCAGAAGCAGTGCTGGTCTCCTTGGTGATCTGCTGCTGTTTTTAAAATCTTGGGGACCTCTAGTGGGGTCGTCCTTGGACCTTATGCATGTACTACTGTAGGTGTTGGGAGCAGCAGAGACAGAGAAAGGATGTGGGGGTGGTCCAGGTATGTGCACACCATGTGAGATGGGGGGAAGGCAGCAGGCATCTTGGATGGCTCCACTTTTGCTTGGAGTGGAAGTACAGCTGAGCAGGGAAGACACAACTCTTTGGTCTCCAGCAAAATCACAGGCAAGTGCCCCATGTCCCAGGTGAAGGCTGGTATTCCTTGGATTTTTCATCCTTCCTCCACAGCTCACGGCTGGTTGATGGTGGGTGCTGCCTGGTTGCTGCCTGCCTGTGGCACATGTGGAAGGCTGGCAGCTCTGCCCTTCTCCTGGGACTACCCGGATATGCTTTCTGGAAGGGTGTAGAAGAATAGATGCGCTTGGGGCTAATCCAGTGTACTTGCTCTGCCAACATTTGCAGCATGTATTAATTCTACCTGAAAAGCATAGACTGTTTCTTGCCTGTGATTCTGTACAGTGCTCCCTCCCAGGACTGATAATTGTTTCCCTTTTTCCCTTTCCCCCCTGTATTTGCACAGTCTGATTTGTTCCTGCAGACTGAGCGGCTCTTTAGGGTACTTCTCTCATGCTCCCTGTGCCATGTATCACCCTGTAGTCCTTCTCTGTTTGCCTTCTACTTTGATGTGGTGCTGATTTGCAGGAGGTAGCAAAGTTGGGCAGGGTCCTGTATGCACAGGAGTTCTGTTGCCCAGAGCAGCTGCCCCATCCCTGGAAGTGTTCAAGCCCAGGTTGGACAGGGCTTGGAGCAACCTGGGATAGTTGAAGGTCTCCCTGCTCATGGCAGGATTTGGAATGAGATGACCTATAAAGTCCCTTCCAACCCCAACCAGTCTGGGATTCTATTATCTGGAACTTCACCACTTACTCATTAATTCTTCCTCCCTAAAGAGTTTCAGATTTGTCTTGCTGGGAGATTCTTTGGGGCTGCTTTGTGTAAATAACTTAGTAGATAAAATAGGTGTAAGTATTTCAGCTCTCATTTGTCTTGTTTTCTTTGGCTATCAGGAACAACTTTAATGCTCAACAAATGATGTTAGGTTATCTGAAAAGCTATTTATCAGTTCTTATTTGAACTCAAAAAGGCTAATGAAAATTAATGTATGAGTTACCTCCCAAGATCTCAGCCCTTGGGGGGGAATACATCAAAACTGTCTGATGTAGTCTTGAGTCACTGTTCTGATACATTCACAAGTTTTGGTCCAGTTACCCTCTGATGTGGTTTTTGTTCAAGGGGGACCTTATTGCTCCCTACAACTCCTTCACAGTAGGTTGTAGCCAGGTAGGGATAGATCTCTTCTCTCAGACAATAAGTGACAGGACCAGAGGAAATGGCCTCAAGTTGTGCCAGAGCACGTTTAGATTGACTAGCAGGAAAAATTTCTTCACTGCAAGGGTGGCCAGGCACTGGCACAGGCTGCCCAGGGCAGTGGGGGAGTCACCATCCCTGGAAGCGTTCTAAAGGCGTGTAGATGTGGCACCTGGGAACATGATTCAGTGGTGAATGTGGAGGTCCTGTCTTAACTGCTGGACTCGGTGATCTTAGAGGTATTTTCCAACTTTACGGATTCTATGCTTCCATGTGCAAGTAACGCAGGCCACGGGTCCTGACATGTGCCTGGTCATGCCAGCATCTTCCCTCTCTCCCGTTCTTCTCCTGCCCTATCCAAAATCTTCCAGGGGTTTTCCTTGCTTGTCTTGTCAAACTCTGGGATGTATTACAGTTTCTTGAGTATGAAGGTGGTAAGTCCCTGCACAACGTGGCTGAAAAATGTCTAATATTCTGTGATGGCAAACACTCTGCCCACACACCTGAGTGGTGATGGCACTCAGATTTTACAGCATAAGTGTGGTTGGTGGTGTGGGTTTGTTTTTGTGTGTGGGGTTTTTTTTTTGTTGTTGTTTTTTTTCTTTATTTTATTTTCTTTATTTTATTTTTTTTTAGCATACAGTAACTTGATACTGAATAACACAAGCAACTGCTCTGGAAGGGACAGTTTGAGTCAGTCTTTTGTTAGAGAGATCCTTGACAGCCAGTTGCATTTGAGATCCTGAGGAAGGCTTCCAGGATCTCAGAAGACTGGCAGGAAGTCAAGGTGCATCAAAAGTTAGCTTGAAGTTCTTCAAATCTGCTCATATTTTAGTAGGAGAGAAGCAGAAATGTGACTGTAAAAGTGAAATGTAACACTTTCATATTCTTAGAAGTCCAGCAGCTTGTTCTTCCTAAAACATTGCAGAGATGAGACACAGATGTCAAAATCCTGGAAGTCTCCACTGTGGAAATGCAGACTGTCAGTGAGACTTGAGTCACAAATATGGGGTGCTTCTAGTTTAGCTTGCTGCTGCTATGCTCCCTCCCTCTCTGGGACAGCCTCAGAGTGGGCCTCTGTGGGGAAGAAAACTCACTTTAAGATGCAGGCACTGTTTTTTTGGCTCCCTGCTGCACTGGGACACTTGGTGTCTTTTCCTTGGCTGATGTGGTGGGGTGAGAGCCACCCTGTGCCCAGACTCCTTGCTGTGGTCTAGTCCCATCCCTGCATCTCTCCTCTGCGGTCTCCAGCTCTGCCCAGAGCACAAAATTAATATTATAAATAGAGAAGCAGCAAGAAAACAACTGGCCTGGAAACATGTTTTCCAGCTAACCCAATCCTTGTTGGGAAAACAGCATGATTCAGGTTTCTTTCACAGTCTTTTAACTGTCCCGGGAGTTCCTGTAAGGTGCAAGTTAAAGCGAAAGGATTAAAGAGCTCTAAAATTACTCTTCCACGTTACATGCATAACATATATTTTAAAAATAATATTAAGCCTGGTAAAAAGGCTGTTGGTGGGTGCCGTGGCTTTGGGTGCACATATGCAATCCGTGATTTTTGTTTCCCCGGTGTAGTTTGTGCTTTCTGGCATTCTGTGCACAGCAGATGCAGTTTGTGCTGTATCTCCCATGGGGGAAGCTATTGATGAGCTGCAGGCTGATGGAGAATGGTTGACTTTGGGATTCATGTCAAAGGATAAGCCCGAAATTCCCTCTCTGCCCTCATGAGACTCCACCTGGGGTACTGTGCCCAGGTTTGGGGTTCTCAGCACAAGAAAGGCATGGGCCTGTCAGAGTGGGTCCAGAGAAGGCCTTGAAGATGCTCCAGGGGCTGGAGCCCCTCTGCTCTGGAGACAGGCTGGGAGAGCTGGGGTGTTCAGCCTGGAGAAGACTCTGGGGAGACCTTAGAGGCCCTTCCAGTGCCTGAAGGGGCTCCAAGAGAGCTGGAGAGGGACTTCACACAAGGGCCTGGAGTGAAGGAGAAGGGGGAATGGCTTCCTGCTGACAGAGGGCAGCATTAGGTGGAATATTGGGAAGAAATTCTTGGCCCTGCGGGTGGTGAGGCCCGGGCACAGGTTGCCCAGAGAAGCTGTGGCTGCCCCATCCCTGGAAGTGTCCAAGGCCACGTTGGATGGAGCTTGGAGCAACCTGGTGTGGTGGAAGGTGTCCCTGCCCTGGAAGATGTCCCCTTCAGGGCAGGGATTGGAACAAGATGGTCTTTAAGGTCCCTTCCAACCCAAACCATTCTGAGACTATGAAATGTGCACAAACAGTGACTCTGTTAAGCCCTGTTTCCGGCGTGTGCATTTTGCCTTGGTGAACTCTTTTTACTGAAGTTGCAGCTCCCTCTTCTACTGTTTTATCTTCATCTTGGGGCAATAAACTGCAATCGAGTTGCCTCTCATCAACAAAATTGAAGAAATTTGTTGTCTGGGCTGCATAAGATGTTTTTTCCTGCAGTGATTTGTGTGTGGTTATGTGTTTGCCTCTTGGATCTTGTCAACAGGGGGAGTGGTTTAAATCTCTGGCAGGTCACTTGTCTTCTGTCAGGTGCTTGGCCTCTCTCAGTGTTCTGCTTTTAAATCCAGGAATAAGTCACATTGGTTCTTGAGGCTGCAGACATCGTCTGGGAGCTCCCAGTGATGGGAGCTGCCCACTGCAGGCATGGCTTAGTATGGGCGCTTCATCCCACCCTTGCTAATTCTCAGTCTGTCTCCCCGCTTTGTCAGCAATCTCCTGTTACACCAGGAGGCTGCAGGCAGCAGCACAGCCATCCCAACCTGTCTTTAAAAGTAGAGATCTGGGGATAAAGTGCTTTGTTCTGGCACTCCTGAAGCAATAAACTTTATTTAAGGACTGTGGAGAGTGGCTTCCCATGGTAACAGCCAGAGAAGATACTCGTATGTCCTTAATGCACAACATAATCTCATGGTTTTGAACACTGTTGAACTGAGTGATAATTATTTGGCATCTTTTATTAAACACTGATTTCTGAGGCATTTTTCTGAAGACTAATGTTAAGTACAAAGTGTTCACATGCATCTAATCTTTGCCCTAGGGTGGGAGTAAGACTGAAAATAATCAAGTCTGCCTTGTTGTGAAGGCTGGAAAATATCGCTGCTGTTCAAAGGAAGAAAGATTTGCATTTCTCTAGTATGTGCTGCACACATGTAGGACAAGTTTGAAGGAAGTTTTACAGGTTTTTTTAGAATGTGTTAACCTGAAAGCCCTGGTTGATCACCATAGCATTGAGAAAAGCTTTCAGCAGTTTTAACAGATGGTGCAGCAACATCTGCTCCAAAAT
The DNA here is from genome assembly GCA_013397865.1 of Struthidea cinerea. Lineage (NCBI taxonomy): Eukaryota > Metazoa > Chordata > Aves > Passeriformes > Corcoracidae > Struthidea > Struthidea cinerea. The sequence goes on along the minus strand of VZTI01003086.1, from coordinate 83,843 downwards.
GGGGCATTTTCCAGTGTCAAAATTGGTCAGTGTGGTGGGATGGGTGGGTTGTCCTGTCTCTGCTGCTCCTGTAGCCTAAATTCTTGTCCACAATTTGTCTGTAGTAAAAAATAACTTTTTTTTTCTTTTTTTAGCTGTTGTCTAAAAAGTACTAATACCGAACAGAGACGTTACAACTGATTTCTTAAATTCTGTTGCCTTTTAAAAGCTGCTGCTTAGACTGCAGGTTGCACTGTTGGACTATTTCAGTTTGACTAATGTTTAAAGCAGCTAAGTGAGTAATGTAAATGTTTAAACACTAGCTGTAGTGAAATCATCAACAACAAGATTAAAGCCTAAGTTCCCCTGAAGACATTTATGGTAATTTTACTCATGTGAATATTTCCTTTGGCTTCAAGCACGTTCTCTTCTAAGGTAACTGCTCTTATACATGGGACGATCCTGTAAAAAGAGGTGTGGCATTAAAACCTTTGATTTTGAAATGATGTTGTTTCAGTATCAGAATTTTGTATTGAGGCTTTAGGATGCGAAATGTACCAGTACACCAGTGAATATACATTTTCAAACATAGGAGATGGCAAAATTAAAAGTTAGAAGTGAAGAGTTTCTTGCTGATACTGTGTGAATACGTGAAACCATTTCTGGTGAGACAATGTTTGAAAAATAATTTACTGTGTTTCTTCCTGAACAGTTTTTGAATAATTGAGTGTTCTAGAATAAATGATGAACATACTTTGTTTGATACCTGCAGTAAAAGCAGTAAAAACTTGGCTATTACTTGATGGAGTAGCATTCTTTTTTTTTTATCCATGGATTCCTGTTGCTTAATAGCTGCTGAATTTTCATAGCTTTTGAAGTGTCAGTGAACTTTGTTTCAGTGTCTTGTGTATAAAAAGTACCTGTTTGTGAGTTCAAAAATAGTTTGTTTTGTATCAAGGGAAGGAGAAGCATTTGACAGCTTGTATCATGTATAAACTGTACTTCTTTTTCCAATTGCAACACATGTATCCTTTTTTCCCTTAATTTTTTTTTTCATTGTGGTGCTCAGTTGCTAGTCTTTCTTAATTTACTTTAGAATTTTAAATGAGCAGTTCAAAAGGGCTGTAGGGAATGTGGGTTGGGTTTGGGCTATTATATCTTCAGTTCAGGCTGATAAACCGAAGTAAGTACATCATAGATGTCAAATTGTTTCTTTGTATTTAGGTGGAAAATGTTTTCAGAGGAAAACTCAGTTCTGTAGTTGTGCTGTTGAACTGCGTTTATGATTTATGGCGGCGACTCATGACTTGGTGTATGAAAAAAACATGTCATGTCACAGAATCACAGGATATCCTGACTTGGAAGGGACCTGCAAGGATCATTGAGTCCAACTCCTGGCCCTGCACGGGACACCCTGAGAATCTCACCATGTGCGTGAGAGCACTGTCCAAACGCGTGTTAAACTCATGTCTTTTACTGGAGGCTCACAGTATTGTTTTGTGGGATCAGGAACAAAGTCTTGCTTGAAGGCATCTCTTTCTCACATTCCGTGAGTGACTTTTACACAGGCAGATAGTGATAGGACAAGGGGGAATGGTTTTGAACTAAGAGAGGAGAGATTTAGATTAGGTGTTAGGAAGAAATTCTCCCCTGTGAGGGTGGTGAGGCCCTGGCACAGGGTGCCCAGAGAAGCGGTGGCTGCCCCATCCCTGGAAGTGTTCAAGGCCAGGTTGGACGGGGCTTGAAGTATCCTGGACTAGTGGAAGGTGTCCCTGCCCATGGCAGGGGAGTGGATTGAGATGAGCCGTAAAGTCCCTTCCAACCCAAACTGTTCAACACTGGATTTAACATACCTGTGGTTTTTGTCATGCACCAGAGTTGAGATGCCTCATCAGATTACTTTTCTTTTTCAACACATGAGAAGTAAAATAAATAGGAATGTAAAGATTGGAAGTGGTGGCTTTTTATCCTGACTGTAGGACTGGTGCTGAGTGATGAGTGCCTCCAGGTTGTTGCCTTGGTGTTTGGGTGGTTTTTCCAGGTTTATGTCTTGAGGTGGTACCTCAGATGTCTGTTTTGATTCTCATTTCCTTGAAACATTTTCAGCTGGTCTTTAAAAAGTTAGTATTTGAAGGTATTCCTAAATGGCCAACATGTGATGATTTTCAAGTATCCTTCACTGCCCAGGGAGAAATCGTGGGCATGTTTCCGAACTTTTTAGGGTAAATTAACTTAAATGTAAGTGACATGTAAGGACAAAGAACTGGTTAATTGAATTTTTTGGAAGGTAACAATATGGAGATGCTGTGGCAAAGTGCTGAGCTCCTATAGGAGCCCCTTCTGGCAGGCTCTCCCTGCAGAAGGTGTTGGGGAAGCATGTCATGACGTGAACAAAGCCCCAAAATACTCATTTGCCACTGGGCAGATCCAGGTAGGACATGCTGAAGATCAGAAGTTTGTTTCTGGCTTTTGTAACATAGTGTTGTTTCTTTCTTTGCTATTTAGAGTTTTTACTGGTTTAAGCTTTTACAAGTCTCAGTTTTTCCTCCACCTGTCTTTACTGCTCACAGTACAACAAAAAGAATTGCTAAAATAAGCTTTTTTCCCCTAGTTCTTAACCCTGGCTGGTTCTTTCTCTGTAAAACTCACTGCAGCTATCAATATGTAAGGATTTTTGGTACTCAGTGGTAAACTTAAAGTCTAAATTTTCATTGATTGTTTTTAGTTTCTTAGAGAATTATTGACTGGAGTGTTGTGTATAAGGAAGATCATATGAAATATAAAAGAACTCAAGGATATACTGAGATAAAAACTATTAACAGTGTGTTTTCTCAGGATTAATAATAACTTTAAGCAATGCTCACGTAGGAAGAGAATTATCAAAAGCTTGTTTTTAAAACACATTTTTGGTGGTTGTTGCCACAAATACGGGATTTTCACATCACACCTAATTTATAGCTCGTATTCCAAGAGTTTGGAAGTTTTTGTTGTGGTTATGGGAACGCTGGGTTGGGACTTTGACTCTGAACTGAGTATTCTGGGCATTTTTCCTGCTTTATGCTAAGACCAATGTAGTATTTGCATTAAGCTTCTTATTTTTATTGGAAGATGCCAGCATGAAGTGTTGGGAAATTGAAATGTCTTTAAAAAAAAAAAAAAGCTGGGATTGAATTGATGCAATATGCTAGTATATGGACTTTAAATATTGCATCAGATCCCTTTTTGACCAAACCAGTTTAGGACCCGAGATGTGCATCCATCGGGTTGTGTTGTGTAGCTGTGCTCTGTGTAACTTGAATTCAGTGCAGGTTTCTGCAGAGTACCAGCACCCTCTTGTGGGCTGTGATTGTGATTTTGGAACCATTTTAGAATAGTCTTATCTTCACACTGGTAAGGCCCCTTCAATATTTTTTAGAATTAGGAGGTTATCTGCTAAATTAAAGCTGTCTGTTCCTAATCCAACAGCTGTGCCTATTTGTGGAAATAAAATTTCTCACAGCATCCCCATTATCCTGTATCCTCCTTAGAAGAAGGATCACAAAACGGTTTGGTTGGAAGAGGTCTTAAAAATAGGTGTGTGTGTGTGTTTTACCCTACATCTACCTGTTGTTTTCCACCCCACTGCTGGTAGTTGAGGGGTTTTCCTGTTTTGCAGGACCATACAGACTGATGTCAGTGGGATCCAGAAACTGGTGTTTGGAAAGGGGGTTGTTGTATGAGGGGCCATTTATGTGGATTAAAATCAATCCCTAAAAATAAAAACTGAAGATCTAAATTTAAGAAAATCTAACAAGATGAGAACTCTGGATTTGCTTTCAGGATAAGTTGGCTGTGATAACACAAGTTTATTTTGGTTTTAAAGCATTATTTACCATGTTTTTTCTGACCCTTTCTCCTAGAAGGTGCAGAGATTGCAGATTGGGTTCTACTACATAACTGCTTGTACATCAGGGATGTTTCTTCTGACCCCCAGTATTAGGTGCCTTGAGTCTTGATTTCTTTTTTTAATTTTTTTTTAATTTTTTTTTTTACCAACGAGGAATGTCCAGAATGGTCTGTCCCCCTCTCTTCGCTAGGGTTACAAAGCACTTGGCTCTGGGACTGTGTATGTGTAGTATGGACTGTTTCTTTTTAGAGAATCAGAAATTTGTCCCTTTCAAGGTCAGGGGTTGCCATTTGTAATGCTCTTAAATTTTTAGAGAGCCGAACAATTAACTGGGTTTCCTCTTCTTGCAGGTTGCAGAATCAGCATGTGTCTCCAGTAGTTAAAAAGGTAAGCACACTATATTTGCAAACATAGAACCGGATTCTCTGTTTTCTTATTGATGCATTTGGCTCATAACTTGGAGGAGAGGAGACTTTATCTTAATGTATTTGAACACTTACTTTATTGTTATAACTTTTATTTGTATTTGTACTCTAAATCCCTTCACAATTATTGGATCAGCACAGTTTGAAAATGGAGAGGATATTGGTTAGTGATATCTAAGGGAATCAAGTTGATGCTACAAAAACTTAGTTACCCTTCTGGGTGCAAATTTAATATGTCTGTATATGCAAATTAATGTGTATCCAATACATATTAATAAAGTAAATAGAGCTGGCATGTAGGATTTGAGAGTTTGCAGAGTGCTTGAGCAAAGCTTAATAACTGATCTTGGTGGGAAAAGAGGAAATAAGTCCTATTTGTAAGTCTATCTCCTAATCCCAATCATCAGCCTACCTGTGCGACTGGTTTTTTATCTTTTTATGAAATAGCTTCAAGATATCTCAGTCTTTTTTAACTTCCTTTAAAGCTATTTTAGATTTTTCTTCCAATTAGCTATTATTTTCCTTATCACTGGATAGCTGCATCAGTTGTCTTTTAAATGATGTTGAAAATACTGATATTACTTACTGGGAGGTCTAGGCTGCTCAGTTTTTCTCTCTGAATAGTTACCACTTTTGCCTTGGAAGCACATCATAAATACATTTCTGGCAGTCACAGGTATTTGAGGAGTCCTTCAGAAATAAAATATGTTAAAAATGAGATGTTCAGTCCTACCCGTAAACCGGTAAGGAGGTTACAGACAAAGGAATAAATCTGCAAGCATCTTAAGTTATTTCTAATTTGGAGCGGAGCCCTAGACTTCCTTGGTCAAGGGAATAGATGCAACCTCAATTATTTGTGTAACAGCAGATGGCGCTGTTGGAATGGATTGAATAAACTCCAAGCTGAGCAATAAACTCCGGTATGAGGCATATATCAGAGTTCTTGGGGTTCCTAGTGTGCAGCCAGCAGCTCTGGATCTGGAATTTGCTGTGCAGAGCAACTTCTCAGGCTGTAGTTTAGCCCCTACTAATTCTAGCAGTTGCTGCTAGTTTATATTCATTCTTGCTGAAGTACACAAAACTAAAAGGAAAACTGCTGTTGGCCTGTAATATTGTCCTTGTGCTTGAAAAATACACAACTTGTGTATTTTTGTGGGAGTGAAAAACTAAAAAGTCTTTGAAAGTGCTTACAAAATACAGTGTATGACTATTTCTTCAAAGAGTAGTTAAGTAAGCTGATAATAGGGACCAAATCCATAAGTAAATGAGATTTGCAAGGATGGTTTTGGTGCGTGGAGATTTTCATGTGATGTATATTTAAAAATTTATCATATGGTATGTGATGTATATGCATATACTTTATATATGTGTAAAATAGGGGCTGCAGCATGGCCTCGAGCCTCCTGCTGCCAGGGGACCTGATGGGAAGGGACTAGAGATGCCACAGCTGCAGGGTCTCCAAGTTCGGCTCACAGATCCTTCGTCACAAAACTCCATCTATCGCAAACCGTAAATCCATGGAAAAATAGTCTGGCTTTGTTCCACTGGACTAGGTGGCAGAGGGGAGAACCGAGGAGATGCTGAAGTTTTCCATCAGTCTGGCTCTGTTGCTTCTGATCTCGCCTGGGTTAGTTTACTTCTGGGTTTTGGGTGGAATATGCTTGAGTTGTTTAGTGTCTCTGCTTTCCTTGTTCAGTGATGCAGGTGAAATGGGAGTATTGGAGATGGGTAGGTCCCAAATTCCACCTGGGAACTGCTTTTTCTTCGGAGAGAAGGCAGCCCATTTTCTTCTTGATGCCTCAGTGGGTGTCAGATCTGTGAAATACAAGATGTTGCGGGATTTACTGCTTCCAGCACACACATTAATGCTGAATGCCATAGTTCTGTTCTGTGTGCAGCATTTACTTCCTTGCACTCAGTTTTCAGCCTGCTTTTGTCTAATCATGCAGACATTATAATACATTTAAGGATATTGAGTATTTAACTTCGTACATATTACAGATTGCTTATTACAGGGTTGTTCAGCGTGGAGAAGAGAAGGCTCTGGGAGACCTCACTGCGACCTTCCAGTACCTAAAGGGGGCTTACAAAAAAGAGGGAGAGTGACTTTTCATGGGGGCAGATAGTGATAAAAGAAGAGGGAATAGTTTTAAACTATAGGAAGAGAGATTTAGATTAGAAGTTAAAAGGAAATTGTGAGTGGTGAGGCCCAGAGAAGCTGTGGCTGCCCCATTGCTGGAATCATTCAAGAGTAGGTTGAACAGGGCTTGGAGCAACCTGGTCTAGTGGAAGGTGTTCTTGCCCATGGCAGGGGCTGGAAAGAGATGAGCTTTAAGGTCCCTTTCAACTCAAACCACTGGTCTATGATTTGATTCTATGATATTTTTTATTTCCTAAAACTGTTGTTAATGTCACACCTGCAGTGGGTCACCAAGTTTCTCTCCCAAGTGCACTGTGTATGTTCTTTAGACAATAGTCAGATTTTAGAGACCTTTTTCTCTCTTCAAAGCTGTCGTCCTTCAAGACCTTGTCTCAAGTGTCCTTCCTAAATGTCATACCCCAGAGTCACTGCCTTGGGGAGCAGAGGTTGGTAGAGTTAGGAGCTGCTTTGGGGAGGAGAGCTACAAGAGTGACCTGGAGAAGTCTCTTTTCCATCTTTACACAAATTTTTATGAATGAAACCTCTGACAGGTTAGGGCAGATAAAGTAATTATTAAAAGCAAAATCACTTTTGACTTCAGATAGCTAATACAGTAACTCTTCGCCCAGAAGGAAGGAGAAATACGCATTGTCATGTATCTCTTTCTTGGCCGTGCTGAGGACAACGTGGTAAAAATTTGAGCAGCTGAAGGAATTGTGGTAAAGAGCTCAGTAGTTGCACTTCGCATCTTACAAAGTGTGCCATTTTCTCAAAGGTGCAAAATGAATTCTCATCCCCCTAAGGGGTGTTTTTTACCTTTCTCTGTGTCATTGTTGCTGTTTCTTCAAAGCTATGTAGATACCTCACCCTCCATGTCCTTAGTCTGTCACACACAGCTTATTGTGTATTGAACTGTGAAACTTGGCCTGAAACTGTTGTTTGGCCTGCAGAACAGCACACCAAATTAGGCACAGCACTAGTTTGGGGAGTTGCTCTTAGATGGCACTCATTTCCTCCTGAGTTTCTTGGTGGTGAACCTGTGACTGTGGCGTGACTATGGCGTTGATGGCTTGTTTCTCCATGGTAAGTTCTTTCTAAATTGTGTCAACTGAGCTCAAAGGTTCCTGTTGCTCTTTCTTCACCCTTAGAGAAGTAGTGTCTAATAACATGGATGCTGAAGTAGAACTTCAGCTCCTCTGAAGGGGGGAAGTTTGAAGCTTTTAGTGCTTAGGCTTCAGACAAAAATAATTACAGTCACTCAGTCTCTGCTTTCCATCACAGTCTGGAGATACAAAAGCTGTTATCTGGGATCTGGGGAACGAGTGCCAGTGGGTAGAGCTCCTTGTTAGCACATCAGTCCAGTTCCAGTGGTGAGCTTAAGTGTGTTGGATTTGGTTAGTGAAGTACTGCTAATTTAAGATGCCAGTGGCAAAGTTTTTCAAAAAATGCCAGCCTGGATAGTTGTCAAAATATGATGGTGCATGTAAGTAATCTACCAGAGTTCATCTAGATTCCATCATGTGCTGTGTTCCTGATGTACTGAGAAATAAAGGTCTGACAGCAGCTGGAGGTGACTGATCAGAGAAATCTCATCACTGTAGTAACACACTGAAGAAACCTTTGGAGCTTGCCCCTGCAGGTGTTCCCTGCTGGAATGTGCTTTTTTGTCCTGTGAGGTTTAATCTGAGGGCAGGATTAAAAGATAGCTGCAACCCTCCACCTGTATTGATGATCTGTAGGATCTACAGGATCAACATATGTTTGTTGGTCATTCAAATGGGGAAACAGGATGATATCACATTATCCCATAATGTCGCATGTTATATTTTAGTTTATGAAAAGGCTGGAAAATACCACAGGTAATGTTCACAATAGGAGGCCTCTTGGTCAGGCCTGGTGTAGAAACCCTTGTATGGAAAATCTGTGACAAAAATGTGTTTGAGATTAGTGTATTTATGTATTCCTGCTATTTCCAAATTTTGTGCCTTTTGAGGCAGTGTATGAAATGTGAACATGAGAAACTGTTGTAAAGGATGCTGAAAAAATCTTGTTTCATGCACTAGGCTGTATAAGTATTTCCTTGCTTATGTCTCTCCTGAGAGAGGACTGAAGAGTTGCCCTCCTTTATTAATAACAAAATAAAATTAATTGAGCCTTTCCGCACCTAGCTGTGAGGATGTCTTTGATCTAGTCCTTCTAAGAGAACTGTCCTTCCTTGCCCCTTCTGTGTGACAAAGGGTTAATTGTCACATGTGCCTCTGGCAGTGGGTAGGGGTGAGCTGCGTCCTTCACTCATCTTTGTTCACTGGGCTGTGCATTGGTGTGCTCCAGGCTTCCAGGGGCTGGGTGGAGAGAGCACAGGGATAACCCTCCTTCTGGGAATACGTTGCTGCCGCTTTGGGAGGGGGTGAGGGGGTGACACAGGCGGCAGCGGGGTGCGTGGCATCACGTCAAGCCATGGCTCTGGGCGTGGGGACCCTCTGCAGCACCGCCCGACTGCGCTGGAAACGCAGGAGGAGAAAGCGATCTGAGAGGAAAGGTAGGGCTTGAATTGCTGCATTTAATTGCTGAAACAAAGGAGTTGGTGGAGGGGTGGTGGTGGTGTTTGTAAACAGTTTTAAGGTGAGGTTGGAACCTCTTTGCTAAGTGCAGCTTCAGTGTTTGCACTTCGGATTCATAAGAAATCCAGTTTGTTGGAAATATTTTGAGCAAGATCCATTTCCCAATGTTTTATTTCACTTGGCTTTCAAAGTTTGGAAGGAGAGGACTTTTTGACGAATATGAAACTTCTCTAAAACTGCAGCTCTCTGACTTACACTGTTTTCTAATAGTTTTGTGTCATCTGTTGGGTTAATGGGATTTTTTGCATAGATGCCATTTGCTGAATGTAAAGCGTTGTTAGCTGCTAAATTTCCCTTTCAAGACATATTTAGGTTTTCTCTCAGTAATGAGAATAATCCAAGATAACTCTTAAGGTCTTTCACAACTCTTGTTTGCATGCAGTCGATACCTAGGATATTCAAACAGAAGAAATGCAGGTGATCTCTAACTCCTCCTGTGGTGTGTACTTGCTATAGCGAACATTTACTTAAAAATCTCTCAAGTAGTCTCTTGTGAAAATAAAGGCAAAATCTGTTGTGTTGGCTGCTGCATTTTTAAGTACTTCCGATGTTCTTCCTATCTTTGGAAATACTCTACAGGAATAAAAGACTTTAAAACCAGGAGAGGATTAAAAGTATGCTTTCTCCTGGCTCCACTTAAATTAGCATGCATTTAGATATTGTTTTCCTGTTTGATATGGCTGGCTTTTAATGCATCTAGGAAAAGAAAGGTTTTTGTAGTCAGAACATTTCAGGGTGTGCTGCTATGCAGAATCCCTTGGCTTCGGTGAGTTAATTTAGGTAAGAGCTGGGTGCAGATTTGTTGCTCTGTGTTTTGAACAAAAAACTCCCCTCTGCTACACCAGCATAGTGCAGTCAAACCCTCGATTTATTTTATCAGTATGCCTGAGAGAAATGTCCCTGCAGCCATGGAGCCGGCTTCTGCCACAGCCCCATTCCACACAGAATGTGCTGTAAATACACTGACCCAAATCACTTCATATTTATGGCCGTTATTCCTTACTGCTGTTTTTGAAAGTTTTGTTAATCTCTGAACAGCAATTAAACTTTTTCCTTTACTCTTAGATTTTTTTTTTCCCAAATAAAAGTTTTTTCCAGTGCTGAGAATATTACTGTAGTTGTGTCCCTTATCCCAGAGCAGGATTTTAGGAACAAAACTTGAGAGTTTATCATACCTTGGTGTCCAAGGCAGATGCTCGGCTTCAGTGAAGTCCTTTTGGAAGGTGTCCTTGCTCAGATGCCAGATGACCATTGCCCAACCTCGTGTGGAGGCTTTGTGTCTGTAGGACCTGAGATGTCCCTGGATGTCAGTTGCTAAACGGGTTATTTACAGGCAGTGAATGTGTTTATTAATGCAGTTTTGCTGCTCGAATAAAAGTTTGGAAGGTCAAAGAAGTCATTAATGCTGTTCCTTCTTCAAAGTGAAATGATAACTGAATCAGTAATGTTTTCAGAAGTAATCAAGCATGCCTTGGCAAGAGAGGAAGCTTTTTTTGTAGTGAGCAGTCTAGTCTCAGAGTCCATTTTGTGAAAAAATCTCCCCTTTCTTTCTGGAAGCATACATAGGTCCTATTTTATATGGAAGGACTTTGAAAAACCTTTTTTCTTGTTATTAAATCCTCTACATTTGAAAGCCAGGTGGAAAAAAAATCCGTGGATTACAGTGGGAGGAAGTTTGGAAGATAAATGTGTATACGGAGTACTGAGTTCATTGTCTCTGCCCAGCTCAGTACTGTCTCCTACACATTATTCATAGAATCATACAATGTTAAGGGGTTGGAATGGACCTTAAAGATCATCCAGTCCCAACTGTGGGCAGGGACACCTCCCACTAGACCAGGTTGCTCAAGGACTTATCCAGCCTGGCTTTGAACAGTGCTGGTGTTGGGGCACCCACAACATTTCATACTGTTTAAATATCTAATTCATTCTCTTCCAAGTATTTTTGACTTGAGGTGGGTGGTTGTTAGAAATTAGTTGTAATGAAAATAGTTACTTGTATAAAACACACATAGTCTTGTAGTGACGTGATGTGCTTACAGTAAGGGAGGCTTAGCAGGCTGCCTTGGGAAGTGGTGGAATCACCATCCCTGGAATTGCTCAGGAATCAAATAGACATGGCATTTCGTGCTTTGGTTTAGCTGGCATGCTCTTTTTCAGTCAAAGGCTGGACTTGATCTTGACGGTTTGAAGTCAGTGGTTCTATGACTCTTACGTTCTTTACCAGAGTGATCTGCTGGTGCAGTTGTGGGGACTGGAGAGAGGAGCTGAGCGCTGCTAACTGTACTCATGTACTTTTTTATAAAGAGAGGATTAGGAAAAAAGGTGATCATTCTTTATTTGCCAAGAGTAGTCTAACTCTTAAACACATGTGATTAAAGCTTAAAACAGAGAGCTTAGTGTCATTTGGCTGCATTAATACTGAAGCATTGCATCTTTTAGGTGCCTTAGGGCTCTTCTGTCAACTGTCCTTCTTGGCTATTTATCTTCCTTGATGCTTCCAGAATCTGTTTTAGCACAGTTACTGAAATTATTTTAAAAAACCCCAAAATGATACAGATATTTATGCAAATGGAGTTTCTGTTTGCCTCTGCTTTTAGCAGAGAGGAGTTTGCCTTTTCTCTCCTTCAGGCTGTGGGGTTAGTTGCTGAGCCCAGGCTGATCACTCAGCTCCTCAGGAGGGTTTATCCATGGTGTGGAAGTGTGCGGCAGCTCTGCAGCCTTTTTCACTTCCAGCTTGGCTTAGGGAGCTCACTGATCACCTTTGTAGGAGTTAAACCGGGAACTGTTCAAGTCTTTTGTCCTTGAGTACAAAGTGGTGCTGCAGGAGTAACTGGAGCAGGTGTGATGTGCTAATTAAAGTGATAATTATTTACAAGTCCTGTTGATTACAGTCAACTAATTTCCTCTTGTTACAGTGGAGTATGCTGATGTTGTGTAATGCAAACTGTCTCAGGGGTTGGGCACAAGGGGTTATAGTGGATGGGGTGACATCAGGTGTGTGTTCAGTCACTAGTGGGGTTCCACAGGGCTCCATCCTTGTCCCTGTGCTCTTCAACATCTTCATAAACAGTCTGGAGACAGAAATCAAAGGAGTACTGAAGTTTGCTGCCAATACTAAATTGGAAGGAGCTGTTGACTCCCTCGAGGGCAGAGGGGCCCTGTAGAGAGACCTTGACAAATTTGAGGGCTAGGCAGTCACCAACCATAAGAAGTTTAACAAGGGCAAGTGCTGGATTCTGCACCTGGGGTGGGGCAACCCTGGCTGTGTGTATAGACCAGGAAATGAGAGGCTGGAGAGCAGTACTGTGGAAGAGGACCCATGGGGCTCCTGGCTGATGGCACGTTGAGTAGGAGCCAGCAGTGCCCTGGCAGCCAGCAGGGACATCAGGCACAGCATCCCCAGCTGGGCAAGGGAGGAGATTGTCCTGCTTGGCTCTGGGCTGGTGTGGCCTCACCTTGAGTCCTAGTGACAGGTCTGAACACTACGATATAAAAAAGACATGAAGCTATTAGGGATTGTCCAAAGGAGGCTGCAAAGAAAGTGAAATGTCTGGAGGGGAAGCCGTAGGAGGAGCGGCCGAGGGCACTTGGCTTGTTCGGCCTGGAGGAGAGAGGGTCTCTCCCTGCGGGAGACCTCATTGTGGTCTTCATCATCCCACTCTGGCCTTCGACAGATTGGGGCTGCATCTTTCAGTCACTGACAATCGATTATCTCAGTTTTAGGAGGGATCTTGGGTCAGGATTTACCAAACAGCCCAGTGCCAAGCCAGGGCCCAGGCTGCTGCTTTTAAAGGACATTTAATACTTTACCTTACAAGTTGGTACCTTAAAGCCTAAATATCCCCCTCCCTGTTTTCCAGACAGAAGCAGTCTCTGCCAGCCAAGAAACCAGCAAAGAGATTTCACAATGGATGTAGACGATGAAGAAAACATGAGTAAGATGTGTTTATTTACATAGTAATAAACTATAATAGTTTCTGAAGGTGATTTTTTTCTCCCAAGCACAGGGGCGACTGCAAAGAAAGTTTGGATGCAGAAAAGAATACTTTAAAATGCGGTGAAGAAGAGTGAATCGGAGCTTTTGCATTAACAGTGTTTTAAATATGTTAATATAATTATACCTTCTGTATTATACTTTATACCTTATCTTTTTCTTACAGCAGCTGACTAATCAAATAAAATATTGCCCTGTTTTGAACCAGCAGTGAGGAAGGGAGGGATATCATCAGTAGTGCCCATGCCAATGGTTAAGTACTGGTAAGGAGTGAGGACTGAGATGAAGGGGATGGAGTTGAAGAGTATAATATGATGGAGGGAAGGCAGGAAAGGAGAAGGCAGAGGAGGAGCTGGAAAAGCTCTGTGCAGGTCTCACATAGGCTGGTTATTCTCTTTAGATGTTGATTGTCCCAACCCTGAGCTACTGAATTATTAAAGTGATTTTAAAGCACAAAAATAGTCAAATAAAGTAATCATCTTGATGCAGCCAAGTGTGTGAGACTGCTAACTCTGGGGTATAATTAAGATCCGATAACTTGTGAGAAAAGTATTCTTATTAAACCATTCTAAAATATTTTTACTGTTATTTGCCTTTCAGCTATCTATTTCTTTTTGTGACTCAGGGAATTGTTCTGTTGCTGCTGTGCTGTGCCCTACTGTGAATAATTGTATATTGTGTAATAACAAATGTGCTTCTTTTTCCCCCCAAGTGACAGTGGCTAAAGAGTGCATCTGGCAAAGGTGACAAAGCCCAGCAATTGCTTTGGAGCAGAAGAGTTGTGGTTCAGTCTAGAGGAGTTACAGAACAATTTTAGGGGGATATGAGGAAGTTAGATCATTGTGTTAAAATAAACCAAACAAACCCAAAAAACATCCTTCCCCTCACCCTGCCAAAATAACCAAAACCAAAGCAAAAGTTATTATGTGAAATAGAATTAATCTTTTTTCCTTAGTGAAACAGTGACCTCAACTGGAGTATGCTTGGTATAATTTTCTTTTCCTTGATATATAAGAAATTACTTCAAATGGATGTTTTAGCTGTTTCTAAAAGCGGCCTAAGGAGGCCTTCAAAAGTAGTGTAATTGGATTTTTTTTTTTTGATAAAACATCCCTTTTCTCAATAATGGTATAGCTGAGCATGAATAGAAGGTGCCTTCCTGAGCTGGAGTAATAGAATCTCTTTATAGGGGCATTCTTTAATTCTGTGTCATTAAGCAAAACACTAAATTTTTGTCTGCTTCTGGGTTTTTTTGTGTGTTAGTGCATCATTATGGGAAACCATTCAAGGACTTTATTTTGTCAGGAGCCTGGCTCCATGGAACTGTTTAGGGAATGCATTTGTATAACTTCAGTTTTGACATGTCAGAACCTTGGCTAAGCCCAGTTCATATAAAGTGCAAGATGACCTTCCTTTGTGTGCCCATGCAAACATCATGAATTTGAAATGTTAAATCATCTCATTTTGGGGGGGGGGGAGGGAGGGAGAAATCAAAGTTTAAATTCTTAAGTTCTTTGCTTTGATTTGTGGAGAGATACATGTTTTTTAAACTTTTTATCTCTCTTTACTTTTATGTCTCTTAAAATAGTGAAGCGGCATATTAGAAGTCGCCTATTAAATTTTTTATTATTTTATGTAACTGCATTTGGGGAAAGTTTCTTAAAGGAAGGGAAGGTGGGCTGTGCAGTCTTTGTAGCCTGTGGTTGCATAACAAGAATTCCTCTGCAGAAGCCAGAATTAAGATGATTTTTTTTTTTGGTTCAGATGAAATATAAGACAGTGATGATGTCTTACATTAATAAATTAATACCCCTGAGAAACAGTGTTTTCCTTCTTTATGCTTTGGTCATAGAGATGTTACAAGACATTTGGGGAAAGATATGGTTATTTAGAATGTTTTTATTTGTTTTCTGTTGCTTTGCATGGCTGGTGTGTCTGCATCCCTCTGAACACTTGGGACACAAGCATGTGACTCTCCTGACCTTTCTCTTTCATCTGTTTGCTCCTTTTTCTAAAAGATGCTCAGAAGAGAGCATGTGGTTTTTTCTGCTTATATTTTAATGAGAAAAATGACTTATTTAGAATTTCCCCAGGCCACTAAATTAGAGCGGCAGTATAAGGGGTAGCTAGAACCATCTTTTGGTTCAGCTAAGAGTCATCTAAATTTAATTAATTGTGTTCCAGATCAGACAGAGCAGGGGGAGTGTTGTCTCTCAGCAAGGAGGTAATGGAAGGTCTCCAACAGATAAAATATCTTAATGGCAGGCACTTTTTAATTACAGGGAATAAACCCAAAAATAAGCCAGCATGTCCAGACGGAAGATTTATTTCTTTCTTGGCATGAAAAATTCCCCATGCCTCTTTCCTGCTTTGAGTGTTCTTGGGTTTGTAAGTGCTCAGATGAGATCTCAAGGCAGGACTGTCCTTCAACTGAAGTTGTTGGTGTCAGCTATGATTTTTACTAAGATGGCTTCCACAGACATCAATCAAATCTCTATTTGAAGCTGCCAGCTATTTTTAACGACTAGAAAATACACCAGTCTCATGAAAAATGTCCAATTTTTAAATCATGTGTTGTATAAATGTTTAAGAAAACAGGATCTCAATCAAGTGTTTTTATATGTGTTAATACTGATTTAAAGCCTTAAATACACAGCAGATGTGATGGACCTCAAAGGGCTCTTTAAAAATTCCTTGAAAAATTAAAGACTGGAAATACTAGCAATTTGTCTAAAGTCATGCACAACATGTGGTGTTTAATATTAGAATCATCAAACTTAAAAAACCAGCAAATAAAACCGATTTAGTAGATGCATTTAGAGATGTTTTCATGCCATTTGTAATGAAGTGGTGAAGTGCCTTGCTCAGGACATCAAGGATGCTATGAGTTTATGGGGTCTTTAAAAGCCATTAGAAAACTTGTGTGTGTGGGGGGGAATGATCTCTGCCATGATCTCTGGGAGAGCCCAGAGGTGCGAGGTGGGGGAGGGTCACTGTGTCCTTACGCTGGTGTGATACCCTCTCCTGGGGTCTGTTGGTCCTGTCACAGATGGGGAACTGGGCAAGGTGAGGAAGAGTCAGGAGGGCCATTCCTAACTTCCCTGGAAGGGTGGCATGCCTGGAAAAAGCGTCAGGGAGCGGCTGGCCTGGAGGAGTTATTCCATGTCTGAACATGGACAAGGTCAGAGGTGACATCTCTGACTTGAACAGTTTATGTTTTGACTAATCTGTGAAATCGTCCCAAGCCCTCAGGTAATTAGAGGGCCTCAGCACTGCTGGGCAGGACAGGCTGAGGAAAAGGACCAAAAGCAAACCTTCACCCTCAGTCTGAGAGGGAGGGACCTTTCCTTGCAGTCCAGCGACTCTGTGGGTTGAAACAAGCACAGGTCTTTTTGGTTTGCACAGGAAGTCTTACTTTCCATCACATACTTGGATTTGGATCAACTCCACAGTGTTACCTCCTTTCCTGGTCTCTTGGTTTGACTTGGGATCAGCTCTCTAGGTGCTTTCTCTCCCAAATTTCTTCCACCCTGCAGATGCTCCAAAGCTAACAAAGCCTAGTAGCTCTCAGGCAAGGAGTAGTTTACTTCCCTTCTCTCTTAATGAGACAAGGTAAGCATGCAAGTTTATTTCCTGTTCCCTACAAGTCCCTCCTCTCTTTCAGGACTCTGTTTCCCCTGCCTGACAAAGGAGTTCCTCCAGCTGTCATGCTTATATGCAAAAATTTTTCTTTCTAATGTTCAGCTGGAGTCTGTTCAACTCCTATTTTCCTTCTGTGGTTTCCACAGGCACTAGTAGTTTTCATATAAAAAGAAATGAAACCAGAGACCATTAATTAGTGTTAATGATTTCTGTTTAGCCTGAAAGTCTTGGTGGTTGATAACAAATACCTGGTGCCACCAGTAAGGGCAGTGTTCCAGAAATGATGTCTTAGATCAGATGTAAGAAGCTCACTGTAAGGAAAGATTTAACAACTTCCTCCATTGTTCTTAAATTCTTCCACCATAAATGTATATTTTTTGTAAAGAATATATGCATGAACACTGTGTATTGACAGTTGTGGCCCTATAGCCTTCACTCTCCAGGCAATATGTTTGTGGCTGAACAAGAGATACTTGATTAAATCTAGCAGATTTCTAGCAATGAAATGCTTCAGAATTTCAATTCTTTACTGAATTTAATTGACTTAATTGCATGATCAGTACTGTACAATTCTTTGTTGTGCTGCTGTGATTTAACAAAATGTGTTCCTACTTTGGCTTTTTCTTTTGATCTTTTTTTTCCTTCCTTTTTTTTCTCTTCGAGCACCGAAAGGAGTAACCTATCGAGCTTTTGCTGGAGGATGTTATAAATGAAAATTTAGTAACCATTCCATCAGCTTTGTAACCTGGGCGAAGTGATGTGTGCATGGTAGGGGATTCTTAGGGAACACTGAAAGTGTGACTGGAATGTGTCTCTGTGAAAGAGAGCTTCCACCTTGGTTTGCTCTAATTTCAAGGAGCATTTACCACCTTGGATCAGTGTAGATGCAATACAGATCTACTGAAGTTTTGGAACAGGAGAGTTAAAAATACTTGACCTATTAAATTTGCCTTTTCATTCACAAATGCTAATAGAAAGCACAAATAGTTAATTTCCGTAGTTTCTTTATCAGGGTGAAAATGAGGTCTTTGAACTTATAGCAAATTTAATTCCTTAAATATACCTTTGACATCATTACCCCAACATATTTTTGAAAACAAAACATTAAAATTATATTGTCTTCCCTGCCCTCTCATTAAAATATTATCACTATGAGTGTGCAGCTTTTGTCACATTTCTGTTGTGCGTAGCCTTAGAGAGGATCTCTAGTGATTTTTGGGTTTGTAACTCCATGACAGCAGTTTTGACATGGAATTACACTTTGTAAATGACGAATAAGAGACCTTTTTAACAGAAGGCTGTGTGGAAATATGTCGTCTTGTGGCCATGCTGGTACAGTTGGCAGCTGTAGCTCCTGAGAAAATTGGGATAAGGTGAAATGAATGTTTAGGAAAGGCATAAAAAAGAATTGAATTTGAAAAATATGGAATAGCTAAACAGAAACAAAAGCATTCAAACACTCTTCAGTTATGGTACCTACCAGAGAGCTTCCTAATTTTTCATTGCTCTGAATGAAGGTTTTATTTATGTAGTTTTTCAATTTAAGCAACTAAAATCACTGAGAGAAAAAAGTGACACGACTAAACTGATAAGATAATAGAACTAAATATCTGGCTCAGAGTTGTGATCTTAAGCATCCATTTTTACTTTACTAAAGGTAGTCGTTTGTTTTGTGGGCATATGTTGCTATATATATTGCTGATGTAAAGCATTTTTGATGCTGAATATAACTTAAAAGTAAAAGTTTGTTCCAGCATAATTAAAATGAACAAAAAGTTGTAGTGATTTCTTGCTGTACAGTTGTATCAAGTGTGTAGTTTGAAGACTGAGTATGTTACTTCTTGAATTATTGAGAGGTTGTGTTACATTATCATCATCTCCAGTTGTATTACAAAGATATTTAACCTGTGAGCACACATCACTTAACCAGTTACAAAGAGAGATAAAGGAATCTATAAATTTTGCATTTACAAGATCCTGCACCGAAGGCATTGTAAGTTACTCTTTCTGGGCACCGCAGGTTCGAGCAGCACCGACATTAAAGAAAACCGGAATGTGGACAACGTTCCCCCCAAGGACAGCGCCGGGCAGGGGCCCGGGGAGGGGACCCTGCTCTCCAATGGTGGTGGCAGCAGCAGCAGGAAGAGACCTTTGGAGGAGGGCAACAACGGCCATTCCAAATTTCGCCCCAAGAAGAGGAAGAAAACGCCTGGCCCTGTTCTGCCAAAGAACGCCCTGATGCAGCTTAATGAGATTAAACCTGGTTTACAATACAAACTCCTCTCCCAGACGGGGCCGGTCCACGCCCCCATGTTTGTGATGGCAGTGGAGGTCAATGGGCAGGTGTTTGAGGGGTCTGGCCCGACAAAAAAGAAAGCCAAGCTTCATGCTGCCGAGAAGGCTCTGCGCTCCTTCGTCCAGTTCCCAAACGCCTCAGAAGCCCACCTGGCCATGGGCAGGACTCTGTCGGTCAACACGGACTTCACATCCGACCAAGCAGATTTCCCCGACACCCTTTTCAACGGGTTTGAGACACCAGTCCCTTCCGACGCTTCCTTTTATCTGGGGTCCAATGGGGACGGGTCCTTTGGCTCCAGCGGGGACTACGGATTGCCATCATCTGCCGTAGCCAGCAGCCTTTCCCAGTCGCCTCTCCCCCCACCCTCACCCTACCCCACAGCCAGTGGGAAGAACCCCGTCATGATCCTCAACGAGTTGCGCCCGGGGCTGAAGTACGAGTTCCTCTCAGAGAGCGGAGAGAGCCATGCCAAAAACTTTGTCATGGCTGTGGCGGTGGACGGTCAGACTTTTGAAGGCTCGGGAAGGAATAAAAAGCTGGCAAAAGCTCGGGCTGCTCAGTCAGCCCTGGCATCCCTGTTTAACATGCAGCTGGACCAGACTCCATCTCGCCAGCCCATTCCCAGTGAGGGGCTCCAGTTACACTTGCCACAGGTGAGAAACCCTTTGGGTGTTGTGGATGGCTTTGGGTAATGACCAAGAGGAGTCAAGTCATGTGTATTGAATCAGTTTGCACAGCATTTCTGCTTCTGTAGATATGTGTGTGGAGATAGATATATATATATATATATGTATATGTATATATGTATATATGTACTAGGTGATTTATCCAGTTGTAGCTTCTGACAATTTGTATTCTCTTGCACAGAGAAGAGCCTTTGTTTCTGATGTTTGCAGCCTTGATCATCTTGTGTAAGAGAGCGCCAGTGCCAGCCTGAATTATGGTTTGTGCTGGGGAAAGATTGAATCACATCTTGCTCATCTCAGGCAGCAAGACTTAGATGGAGTTCAAGTGAGAATTACCACTTTAAGCGAAGTTACTATTTGATACAACAGTTCTTAGCGGAGGAGAAAATCATTCTCTCCTGCAAACAGAAATTGTTGGAAGTCAAGGTCAGATTAAGTGAGGCTGATGCAATTGCCACTGATTTCCAGGGTGTAAACACATTCCCTGTGCATGTACCCAAGATGTGTGGTTAAATGGCTGTCATCTGAAGGGTTGTGCTCTAGGCAAATGAATTAATATGCATATGGAAGTTGCTTAGGCAAGTAAATCTGGCTGAGAAGTAATTTATATCAAACAGTTAGTGAACCAGGGAAAGTATCAAACGTACTGGACACAGACCAGAAATTTAAAATCACTAGAATGGAGTAATTTTGAAATTTTTTTAATGCAGAAAAATTCTCCCCTCTTTTCTTGTTTATGTGTCTTCCCAGTCAAACTACACTAATAATTGTTTGACTACTGTCTTTCTACTGTGTCTCTTGGGTCCTTTAAATGATATTATATGCCCATCTAAATTAAAATATTTGCCTGTGAATTCTTTTGTAACTTTCTGTTTTACAATTTCAAGGCTTTGACCTTTTCTATCTCAAAACCATTGTTCTAGATTTCATTAAAATTCTAACATACTGTTCTGATTTGATAATGTGGGGTCAAAGAGTATAAGTAGATGTTGTGACTATTTTAAATACGTTGTTTTTGCAAAATACATGGACAATATGCATCTTTTAGAACTTCCTATATGGTTTCATTTTAATGTTGCACAATTATTGTGTTACTGATAAATGTTTCCTTCATTTTCAAATCCAGGATCATGCTGTTTTGGGTAGTTACAATTTCTTCAGTGGATTCAGTGATTTCAGAGTGCATTCTCTGCTTTTAAAAGTAGATTTGACCCCAGACACCAAAAATTTCACTGCCAGTAATTCATGGCATCATGAGTTCTTGCATCAGTAAAATGGTGAAAACTGGAATTGGAAGAGGGAAGTGTGAAAAACCCAAGCTGAGCTGGGAAAGATCTTACATGGGTGTTGCCTCATTTAGACCTAATTTCAAGTAATTTTTTTATTCAGGGGCTTTTGATCAGCTTGTCATCAGGATGTCATCAGGCACTTCACTGTGTTGCTTTGCTTTGAATTATAATTAGCTGTTATTGGAATTACATTAGGTCTTTTATGTATTAGTGATTTTGGTCTGGTATGTATTTAATGATTTAAGCATTTGTGGTATTTTGAGGTCCTGCTTTACTTATCTTTTTTTTTTTTTAAGTCTGTGAGTTGTTTAATTTTTTTTAGATAGTGATAACTGTGTAAAAGACTTAAATTTAGAGATAATCCTAAAATGGGTGAAATCACAAAAATTGGAGAGTGCAGGAAC
This sequence comes from Struthidea cinerea, assembly GCA_013397865.1. Lineage (NCBI taxonomy): Eukaryota > Metazoa > Chordata > Aves > Passeriformes > Corcoracidae > Struthidea > Struthidea cinerea. Next base: position 62,475 of record VZTI01003086.1, on the reverse strand, counting down.
GATATAAATGAGGATAGGATTTGATATAACACGTGGACCAAATAAAATGTTGATCGGGTTGGAAAAAATGAAAGCTAGAAATATGCAAGGGGAGGAAAAATTCAAATACCAAATGCTTAGGGGAAATAAAAGATGTACAGTGTGGTTGTGCCAGTGAAGATGTTGGAATTGACTGCCTGGGTGGCAGGTCCAAATCTGCCTGTAGCTCATTCGTGATGTGAAGAATGGAGTTGAGAGGAGAGATGATCCCTGTGACAGTGGTGGTCGTGAGTATGGCTGAAATGTCTGTCTGTGACCCCACCAGACTTCCTGAGAGCTGCAGGTGCCCCAAAGAGAATTAAATGCAGAAACACATGTGCAAAGTATCAAAGGGTACAGAAGGCTTGCTGCAATCAAAAATTGATTGATGTGAAATGGGTGTGAGAATAACCCTATGGTCTGTACAGGGGGTTATCGAGGTGCTGATCCTGTGGTTCAATTTTTCAGTTCAAGCTTGTCTGCTTGCTCACAGCTTGGCCTGTTGAGGGGGATGAAGGAAGGTTCCCTGCACTGAGGAACGTTGCTGTGCTGGGAAAGTGAGTTAAACTCAGGAACACACTCAACGTGTGCCTCAGAGTGGGTAAAAATGTCCCACTGAAAAACTCAGCAGCTGTGCATTTATCACCTTGGCAGTGGGTGTGATGGGATCGAACAGGTTGTCACACTTGCATTACAGGGACTTGCCTCTCCAAAACAAAGAAAATATTTTTATAGGTAGCTCTGCTTTGGGAACTGATCAAAAAATCATAGAATCACAGAATGGTTTGGGTTGGAAGAAACCTTAAAGATCATCTTATTCCCACCCCCTGCCATGGGCAGGGACACCTTCCACTAGCCTAGGTTGCTCCAAGCCCTGTCCAACCTGCCCTTGAAGACTTCCAGGGATCGGGCAGCCATAGCTTCTCAGTGCCAGGGCCTCACCACCCTCACAGGGAAGAATTTCTTCACAGTATCCCATCTAATGCTGCCCTCTGTTAGTAGGAAGCCATTCCCCCTTCTCCTTCACTCCAGGCCCTTTCCTGAAGTCCCTCTCCAGCACTCTTGGAGCCCCTTCAGGCCCTTGGAAGGGCCTCCAAGGTCTCCCTGGATCCTTCTCTTCTCCAGGTGAACACCCCAGCTCGTCTCCAGAGCAGAGGGGCTCCAGCTCTTGGAACATCTTGGTGGTCTTCTCTGGAGGGGTCTCACACCTCTGTCACAGATGGCATGGTGCTGTCCTTAAGAGAAGTTCTCAGGCCAGTACCAAATGCTTTGGAGTAAAACTGAGAAAAGAACCTACGGGTAGAATAATTCCCCAGTATACACTTCAAACATTCAGCAGTCCAGGCTGCTGGCGTCACTCAGGGAGAAGTTTTCCATCAGACAGTGGGATCTTGCTGGTTGGAGGTATCACCTCTTCAGGCCACTAATGGTTTCTGTTAGAAAGCTGATACGGAGGTTTTCCTAATGTTATCTCCTCAAACAGTTTACTTAACAAGGTAACTGATTAGTCAGGGTGTGCAGAGAGGTGAAAATTGAAATTGTACACACTGAAGCTTAAATACAGTTACTTAGATTAGAAAGCTGGACTGTTGTGAGAGAAAGCAAGTTGAGCTCCACAAATGAGCAGTGTAACTGCAAATGAGATCAGTTTGAAAAACATCACTAGAGAGAGTATTTTTAACCATTCACCTAATTCAATTTATCCTTTCTGTTGTTGTGGACAGACATTGAAACAAAACGTTAAGCAGGAGAAATGGGGTGAGAACCAGTACTGAATGGCTACTTGTACTTGAAGTGCTGTTTTAGTCCTGGTTCAACCTGGGGTGAGGGGAACTATAAAAAATTATTCAAATATAGAAAGATATGCAAATAATTATGAACATGATTGGAGATCTGGGAAAGCTGCTTCTGGAGAGGTACTGAGGAGTTCTAGGCGGTTCATTGCAATGGACTGCTTAGTGTATACAGGAGAATAAGAATGCTATGGATTCAAACCTGGGAAAAAGATAATTTTGTATATATTTATGGGAATATAATGAATTATATGTTGGAATAATTGCTGTGAAATTGGAAGAAATGTACAAGATACATCAGCATAAGCAGTGAAAGACTCTACAACCAGGGAGAAGTTTCTTTAAATCAGTACAGGAAACTTCTCTGAAGTGTGTGTGCTGGTCACCCTTAAAGGGGAGGATGTGGCTGACCTTGATTTTACCTGCAGTGGGAAGTTCACATAAGCCATAAACTGTGAAGAAAAGAAAAAAAACAAAACAAACCAAGGAAGAACATTTCTGCTTGATCTGGAGGTCCAAGGAGAGCACAGAGGACTTGAGATGTCCTGGGTCAGTTCCTGTGAGAGCTGTGAGCTATTGCTGCTGCCTTTCCCACTGTTAAGGGATCACCAGCATTCATCTTGGGTGGTCTCCATGGCCTGCCAATGTCTTCCTTCAGCTCCAGATTGACCCAAACTTCATCAGCTCCAGAATATTTTCAAGTGTGAATGGTCAGTGTGGTTCTGCTACAACATTGCTGCAACAGCTGAATTTAACCAAAACCAGTCTGTGTGTGTAGAAAAGGAGTGGATTCTCTGTGACTTCATCAGAGAAAGGAGCAACGCACCCAAAATAACTTGGAGCTAACATGCCTTACTGAGCCAACTGTCAGCTATTTTAGGTCTTTCATTTTTTGAATTACTCAACTTGGAATAAAGATTTAATGCAGGAGCGGGGGTAGAGAAACTGCATGTCAGATGTTAGAGCATTCACAGCGAAGGTGAGACACGAGTTCAATTCTGTTCCAATTAATATTTATTTATGTGAAAGGCAGTAGAGTCAGAACGAGATGTGAAAGATCCCTACTAGGGCCAGTCAGTGGCCTGGGCTTGTTGTGGAAACAGCTTCAAGTCCTTGGTTTTGAGATGGGAATAGCAAGGACGTAGTTTCTGGCCAATAAGTCTTGTTCCCAGTGCTGCCTTATTCCCTTCTCTTCCATTCTCGTAACTATGTCAATGTAATAGACTGCCTGGGAGAGAGGGATAATTCTTCTAATTTCTTGGGGGAGTATTCTTTTAAAAGACTGAAATCTTAATGACTACATCTGTAGGCATTTAATAGTGTTTATTCCTCACTGCCCGGCTGTTGTCACACAATTTGTGTATCAAATAGAAATAACAAATCTTTAATATATCTGCCTGTTTTCTGGCAGTGATTTTTTATTTTTCCCCTCCTCTCTAGTTCATCCTGGATTGTTTGTATCTCCAAGGGTCATTTTGTCTCACTTGAGTTCTGCTTAGTCCTTCTTATGAGTCCTGCCCAGTGTCTGGCTCCAAGTTCATCCAAGCATTTTTAGAATTCCTTGCAAGCAGCTTAGTTCCAGGCTCTGTGAGAGGCAACTCCATCCTGTTCTGCTGTGCCAGCTTCCATCTTTCTGGAGGAGCTCGCTGTGTGCTTGTTTGTATACCAACACCACAGTTTCCTCTGCTTTGCTTGTTCTGTGAAAAAACGGATCCTTTTAGAAAAAGCGAATGGATCCAGCCTGTGTGCAGGCTTCCTACCCAGCTGCTGTTCAGGGAGCCCTTTGTCAGTGGCATTAGCAGGCAAGGCGGCCATGGATTTCTTCCCAGAAACACCAGGCAGTTTCATTTCCCAGTGCTGGGAAGACTCCCCCAGGTACCAGTCACCACGCCTTTTTTTTTTTTTTTTTTTTTTTTTTTTTTTTGAGCCAAGGTGAATCGCATTGTTTATTCCCTGGATGCCAAGCCTTTTCTAGCAGGTTTGAAGCGTCTATTAAGCATAGAAGCGTAGCATAGTTTAGGTTGGAAGTGATCTGAAGCATATATTCTCTTTGTAGATCAGGTCCATCCCTGTCTGGAATAGTTTGGTTGTGTAGTATCTATATTCCATCACAATGTCATTCAACGTGATTTTACCATTCAGCATGATTTTACCATGTGCTGTCCAGCACATCACAGTGTAGGGTAGAGCAGCAAATACACAGATTACAGAAATGAGAGCATAAAACTTGCAACTGGGAAGCAATATCTGTAACTATGCAGTGAGGCTAGGGATAAAACACTTGAATGGGGACTCTGTGCCATGGTTATACAGTGATCTGCCTGCATGGCTGCAGGGAGGTTAATAATTTAAGCCTTTTGTGTATTAATTTTTCATTTCTAAGACCAGGGTGATTCAAAAACACTCAATTATTTGCTTTTTCTTTTGTGTATTTACCTTAAAGTTCAGCTTTCTGCATTAGGTAAGTACCAGGACAATTAAATGCAGATTTAGTGCTGTGTGGTTGTGGTGCTGGCAGAACATGGACTATAACCCAGTTTTGGGTCTAGCAACAAAAAGACCATGTTTGAAAATCAGTGCCTGACCAGACATGCTCATAGCCTCTGAGCCAAATTGTGTTCCTGAAAAATATATGGAATTTCTGAGTTGCAGTCTGTTCAGATGTATCAACAAAATTGGTGTTTGTAATGTCAAGAGTCTTCTGATTCCAGCAGTTGAGCGATTGCAAAACATGGATGAGGCTGGTGCAGTTGGGACCTGACTGCTGGTCACTGTTTTCTGTCAGGCTCTGGTGAGAGCTGCCGAGCTCTGTGATCATGACACCCAAGCTTTAGCTATTTCTTCCTTGGCTGCTAAAGCGTTTCCAAAAGGAAGTTAACTTTGAGAGCATGTCCACATCATTTCTAGGCTGTTGGTTCTCATGAGCCTTGTTAAGGAAATGGGGGTGAATGGGGCTGGTGGTCCTCAAACCTTTTTCTTTTCTTTTTTTCTATTTTTATTTTCTTTCCCCTTTTTCCCTTGGGCATCTAACATATCTGTATCATAGAATGGTTTGGGTTGGAAGGGACCTTAAAGCTCATCCAGTCCCACCCCCTGCCATGGACAGGGACACTTTCCACTAGACCATGTTGCTCTAAACCCTGTCCAGCCTGGCCTGGAACACTTCCAGGGATGGGGCAGCCACAGCTTCTCTGTTCCAGTGCCTCATTCAACATCTGCATGGCACTGGTGGGTGGGACACAGTACCTGTGTCTTTGCAGCGTGTGAAGCTGTGGGCCAGGTGAGCACACCTAGAAAGAACCTCTCAGATACTGCTGGTTGTCAACACATGGTTGCCTTGGCTTCAGTTTCTTTTCAGGTGAAAATTCAAGAATTTGGTCTTGACTCATCTTTTCTAGCAGTTACAGTTCCAGCTGCCTCGAAAACAGCAGGTGAGATTAGCTGCAGTGCTGAACTGGATTGTCTGTCAACAGGAGCAGGATTGGTATTTCGAAGTTTTCCTTCATTTTAGAAGTTAGCCCCACTTACAGCCTGACTTAAAGTGACTGTTCAAGTTTTCCTGAAAGACAGGAATCTTTCCTAATTTTGAGATAGCTTATTTGGGGTTATACACTGATATTTTCTATTCCTAATTTTGTATAGATCTTGTAAAAATAAGACATAGGAAGCGTTAAACTGGTGTTGAAAACAAAGTTGCCCTTATTTATATAATTGTTAGATAAAGAAATAGATTGTTATAAAAGGTTTGTTTGAGGGGCATGGATTTTTACTTCAATCTTCTTGTCAGGTTCAATGTTGAGGATACTGAAATGATGTGTTTTGAGGTTTGAGCATGAGAGTGTAGACTTATCTGTCTATCCAGTTGTTCTCCCAAGCCTCAAATGTTCATCAGGATCATGGGCATTAGATACTTCGATGCTTGGCTTACGGCTGTCTGACCTTGTTTTAGTCGACATGGAGTACTCATACCTCTACTTCCACTTGTGAGTGATGCCTCAATGTCAGTTTTTAAAGTGAACAATAAAAACTCACTTCATTTGCTTTGTCCAATCATATAAAAGTGTAAATCTTTATAACTTAATGCTCCTGTAATTTTTAGTTTTTTAAAAATTTTTTAAATGTGCATTTCTGTGTGGTCTTACAGGTTTTAGCTGATGCTGTTGCACGCTTGGTTGTAGATAAATTCAGTGATTTGACAGAAAATTTCACATCTCCACATGCACGTCGAAAAGTCCTTGCTGGAATTGTCATGACAACAGGTAAATTAAAAACAAAATAGTATTTTGAATGCTTAAATATGAGGGCTCTGTTTGCATCCAGTGTTGAAATATATTTTTACTGTTTAATCTAGGAGGTGGGCTAAATATAGTAATTAAATCTCAGATACTTAGAGGAAAATTAGACCTGCAAATACTTCTGTTTCCACAGAATTCCCGTCCTCTGCCTGATTGAGACATCTGAGTAGCTCACAAAATGCAGGTTTTAAAGTTAATCATGAAACTTTGGGAAAAAAATAAAATTCCCTATTGGCTCTGTAGATGGTGTTCCTGGTTTGGGCATGTTTTATTCTTTGTGCTCTATGTCAGTCATTTTAGTAAAAACACCTGAAGAAAACAGTTTATGTTTTGGTGGATGGCAGCAGCGTGCATGTGTCAGCAGTGGTGTCACGGTTCTCCGGGTGCTGACACGAGATCGCTGCTTGTCCAAATCACCCAAAATGGTGAAGTTCTGCCCTAAACTAATCTATGACCATGCTATTGCGGAGTTTTCCTCACATTAAGGTTTATCTTGGTCTTCAATCCATGTGAACCCTTGGTGGAATGTTCATTTTGAGGCTGTCCCAGCCGTGTCCCCTGCTGGTCTTTTGCCCTCCCACTCGCACAGGCCCTTGGCAGGTTTGGGAAGCCTTGATGCTCCTCAAGCACTGCTGAGCAACAGGCAGACCTCCATGTGGTAGTAACACTGTTTTAGCCCCAAATACATGAGGAACATGCTGTCGTTTTGTTTATTTTATTTTGTGATATTTAACAGGTTTTTATGCTATTTACAGCCCTGTATGTACAATTCCCAGAAGAGTCATGTGCCAGAGAATTAAGACTTAACTAACACGTGGATACGTTTTGATTAACTGAAGAAATAGCTTTACACAGAATTAGAAAATATCTTGCCATGAATACATGTCTGGGGAGTGCCTGGAATAGATGACCCCATTGCATAGCCTTGTGTTGCAGCTCGTTGCTTCTCCTCTAGCCCTGTGGGCAGGAGGGCCCAGCTGGGCTCAGGTTCATTTTAACTTTTTGGGCTTTTTTTTACCCCTAAGTGTTTTGCTAAGTGGCATTTCATCTGCCTTTCTTAGTCCTTCATTCACCTGGGTTTTTTGAGTGATAAAGGCAGTTTTCTGTAGTAAAAAACACCCACCCAACATACTTTTAAAATTCTATTGCATGGGATGGTTTAATACCAAGAACTACACATTATGCTGGTAATCTTTACAGTGATTTAAGCATTTACATTTATTTTTTCCCTAGTCTTACCTTTCCTGTTGTTGGCTCAATACCCTTCCATAACGTGTTGCTGCTTTAATAAACCAGTGCCTTTCAGATTTCTAAAGTGGCTGTGAATATCTGCATAGGTGGCCAGAAGGTACGTGCTGAAAGTTGCTGGCTGCCTGAACCTCAGGAAAAAAAGCACTTTGAATCTCGGGCTTTAATAATTCTTCTTGAAGCAGCACTTTTTACCTGCAGGTTTTCAATTTTTATCTTGTCTGAACTCTTCCAACATGAAGAGAGTAGTTCTCTTAGGAGCCACAGACAGTTCTGGTGCAGGGAGGTATGGCTGAATGAAGCTTTTGTTTTAAATAAATTATCAAAAGAAAAAAACATTATTTTTTTAAAAGAAGCAAACAGCAACAAAAAGAAGAGCCTTGTTTGGGTTCTGCAAGAAGATCACTCAGTGCATTATTTGTGATGTTAATTGTATCTCCTTCCTGAAATTTTGTTTTGCAGGTACAGATGTGAAAGATGCCCTGGTAATAAGTGTTTCTACAGGAACAAAATGCATCAATGGTGAATACATGAGTGATCGTGGTCTTGCATTAAACGATTGCCATGCAGAAATTATAGCTCGACGGTGTCTGCTGAAATTTCTGTACACACAACTTGAGCTTTACCTAAGGTAAGCTGGAGGGAAAAAGATGATGAGCTGGTCCCACAGAGCTGAGAAGGTGTCTGTGGAAAACATCTGTCTTCATTACTTCACTGTAAAACATTTGTCCTGTTGCATTAGGATGTTGAATTTAGAACTCGTGCCCTTTGCCCTCAAGTTTGAGTTGAACAAAACATTTATTCAGTGAGGTGTCAGTCATGAGAGGGGAGGACAGGGAAAATAATTGGCAATCATTTTGTAAACTGTAAACATATGAATCAAAATAATATGAAGTGGGCTAAAGGTTGCTGATGTTTCATTTAAGTGCCTGAAAGCTCTTGACATACGGGGTTGCCACAGGCTCTTTGTTTCCTGTCTCGATGGTCCTTTAATTTTGTTAATTGTCATAACTGTTAGATTTATATGATAGATTCTTTGGTCATCCTGTGTTTGTTTTTAATGCCTGTTAAGTCTGCCCAGCTTATGCTTATTTCCATGTAAATGTCAGTTTTGACTCTAGCTTTCTTCTCTGTTTCAGCAATAAAGAAGATCAGCAAAAATCCATTTTTATCAGATCGGAGCAAGGCGGGTTTAAGCTGAAGGAGAATGTGCAGTTCCATCTCTATATCAGCACGTCTCCTTGTGGTGATGCTCGGATTTTCTCACCCCATGAAGCAGCTCAAGAGGGTATGACAGCAGTCCTCTTCCACCCAAGGGAGCTTAAATTATTCTTGGGGCGTGCGCAAGCGGCACGGTTAAAATTTAGGTGTTTTCTTTCCTTTTAGCATAGAGGTGTGTTAGACAAAGATCTCTTCCAAAAAAGTCTGAGCTGTTCTTCCTCTGTGGTAGAAGTTCAGTATAGAGTGATGAGCCCTGTGGTCTTGAAGAGGCTGATGCTAACTGAGATAAGCCAGTGAGTCAGCAAGTATTCCTACAGAACTAACCATCCCCTTTCCTTGTTTCCATCCTTTAACAGCAGTTCTCTGCCTGCCCCTTCCACAGTCTGCCCATTAACTTCATTTTAACTCTGTAACACACAGAACAGAGCTCAAGAGCTGCCTGCTTCCTACTGCTCCTTCGGTGAAAGCTTGGTTTAACTGCAGTTGTGTTTTGGAAGGCAGTATTTGTGAGAGGTGTCTGATGCTGTAGCTAAATTGCCAAGAGCAGCAGGAACTGTGATGCAAGCCAGCAGTAACTGCAGGCAAATACCTCAAATCAGTCTTTCTTATTGTGATTCTAATGTAAAGTGCTTTGAGAATGCTCCTCAGCTGATTCTCAGTGGTTTTTGCCCTTCAGACCAAGGCGACAGACATCCAAACCGCAAAGCCAGAGGACAGCTACGGACAAAAATCGAGTCTGGGGAAGGGACAATCCCCGTGCGCTCCACTACCACTATCCAGACGTGGGATGGGGTATTGCAAGGAGAGAGGCTGCTGACCATGTCCTGCAGTGACAAGATAGCCAGGTGAGATGCTGAACGATTGGTTTTGTTGTTATTGATGTTACTGCTGAAGGAGGGCACAGGACAAGGGGGAATGGCCTTAAGCTGAAGCAGGGCTGGGTTAGATGGGATATTGGAAAGAAATTCTTCCCTGTGAGGGTGCTGAGGCCCTGGCACAGGTTGCCCAGAGGAGCTGTTGCTGCCCCATCCCTGGAAGTGTTCAAGGTCAAGATTGAATGGGGCTTGGAGCAACCTGGGATAGTCGAGGAGGGATGGAATAAGATAATCGTTAAGGTTTCTTCTTACCCAAAACCATCTTGTGATTCCTACAAGAAAGGAGGGGTGCATGGTACCCACAGTGAATGTGCAGGGAGTTGATGGGCTTATCTCACTGCTTAGACATAGTGTGAGGGTGGCTGTCACCCCGTGATAAAGCTCTGATTCTTCACCTGCAATTGGTATCAGACCTTTTGCTGGCTTCAGAGGCAAGGTGGAGTCATTCTGTATCATTCCAGCCATATCAAGTCATGACAGCTTTGTTTCGTATTTCTATCACTGGGGAATAGCAGAAGAATGTTTTAGATTTTTTTTTCCTCTAAAGTAGTATAGGATTAGGAAAACAGTACAATAAATCTATTCCATTACTTACATTTGGGTAACTTCCTCTGGTGATATACATCCTTGCCCCATTGTTGGAAGTGTTCCAAGTCAGGTTGGATGGGGCTCTGAGCAACCTGGTCTAGTGAAAGTGTCCCTGCCCATGGCAGGGGGTTGGAACAGAACAAGCTTCAAAGTCCCTTCCAACCCAAACCATTCCGTGATATCAAAGATACCTACATTTTCCATGCATAATTTAGATTTTTATTATTTTGTATGGTGGAAAGTGTCTCTGTTAAAAAAATCCTAACGGACGGGCACTTCTAGGTTTTAACTCTAGAATTTTAATTATAGTTTAAGTATTTTATTGTAATTAAATATTTTGTTTCCAGAACAGTATTTTAATTTATATTTCATCCAATTTCTTCTTTGTTGTCCTTTTTGGTAAAGATTGAAAGATTGTTGTTTGTTTTCAAAATCATAAATGGACAAAAAAATATTTAGCAGTAGTATCCTTTAACAAGCATCAGAAGTGTGGGAGAGTTGCAACATCATAATTTTTTTGAATGAGTCTGTGTGTTTGCAGCCTTTGTGCTCTTGCAAAGTAGATGAGAAACGCCAAGATTTTCAGCTAATGTTACTTTAGTTATTTTTTAATGATATGTATGTTAAATATGTTTAAAGTCACCATTAGCCTGATTCAAAGTTTATTAAGGATATTAAGTTGGAACTATTCTTGTGAACTGCATATGCCAAATGAAAAATAGAGGAGGAAAGTTATATAATGGCTTTGTTCCTTTAGTCTTGTCTCAAGTAATCAGCATCTCTACTGCAGGAAAACATTTTATTTTAGTTTAAATACCCTTAACATAAATGAATAGGGTCTTTCAGAAGCTAGGACAGGCAGCTGGGGAAAGGTAATTCTACAAAAATGACATTTCAGCTTCTTTTATAATATTTTCAGTAAAATTCACCAAATAAATTCCCCAGTTTCATGCCAGGGGCTTTTCCCAACCAACTGACTTGGGATTCGTGCCGCATTCTTTTATCACATTGTCATTGCAAATATATTAAAAAAAAAGCCAGTTGTTGAGCTAGAACACATTTGACTCTTTTGTTGATTTTGTGTGATGCAGAACAGAATCCATCTCTCGCTTCCGTAGCTAGCTGTCACCTCTCCTTGGGGCTAATGGGAATAATTTTGTTTGTGCCAGTGAAGGAAGCAAATAGAACCCCTTGACACAGAACAAAGACTGTATGACGGGTAAGGAGGCCCAAATTTTCTTTTTTTTTTTCTTTTTTTTTTTTTTTTCAACATTGCCCTGACTTGTTTTGTCCATTTACATTTGAAAGAATGCCTTGTTCCATAGTGTCCAGCAATCAGTCCTCCAGTATGCCCCAGAGCTGGGAATTACCACTGATCTTTCCCAAATGTTCGCAGTCACAGCCTGGGAAAGATGTGGATAAATCTGGGGTGTGGGACTGCACTTGTATCAGACGGCTTGTATCTGAACTGCCTCATCTGTGTGGATTATCTGTATAATCCAAGTTGCTGTTTCTAGCCTTCGAGAGCTTTGCTGCAGTGTGCTGCCCAGCACCCTGCTCGACCTGGTAGGAACATCCAAGAAGAGTTGTGAGACGTGTGGGAGGGCCACGAGTGTAATCCCACTTGGGCTGGAAGCATTAAAACAGGATTGTCCTGATGTGTTAGAGCTTGGTGGCTCTGCAGTAAGGTGTCAGGGTGGTTTCTGACCAGAGTTAACATTAATATACATGCATTTGTTTTAAATGTATCCTGACCCGGTGCCATGGTACTTCACGATGTTGATTTTTGTCATTCTCCTTTTGATGTGCTTTTCTGCCCGTATTTTTGGTTTCAAATAATTACTTACCTTCTCATTAAACATTCCAGTTAATGGCTAATGTCCTGCTGAGAAGCGCAAAATTCCTTTTCACATGGTTTCTCTGGTAGAAAAGCTCTAGGAACTGAGAAAAACTTTCTAGGTTGAGTTGTTAAAAGGGAAGTCGTTGGTGCTCTTCTACTTCAAAGAAGGGAAAATATTTTTCTGATAAACATTTGTGTGAAAGAATATTACATGCCCATCCACTGGCCTTGTTTTGTGCTTATTCAGAGTGGGAAATACAAATGGACATTTGTAACTCAGTCTTCTTCCTTTTGTCCCCAGAAGAGCATTTCTCCTCACCAGTTCTTAACCCAGTGACAGTGGCTGGTGTGAATTGCGGTGGCCACTTTGATGCATGGTGGCTATGTGGCACTTAGGTAAAATACCTGATGGGAGGTGGTGAGAAATTACTATCCAAGGTGCACCATTATGGAACCTCTTCAACTAGGCTCACGTATGTTACGATCTGGTTTAAACCCAGAAGAGCAAAGAAAACAAAGTATCTGTGTATAAAACAGAAAGAACTCAGAAGGTTCGAAATATACCCAAAAACGAGATTAAAACCAAACGAGGTTAGATGTTGGTGCCAAAAAATCGTTATGTTTTATTTAATAGTAAAAGAGGCAAAGAGAAAGAAAAAGAAAAGAAAGAAATAGAGAAAGAAGTGGGGGTGGGGGGTGGGGGGACAGGGAGAGGTGACAGGGGGTAGGTGGAAGCCTATCACCCTTCCGAGGGTCCCAGCGATGTCTCGTTGCTCCTCCATCTGCTCTGGGCGAGGGTCCCCCGCTGCCGCGCTGAGGAGCGCAGAGTGCCGCGGATGAATGCACTTGGGGCAGGTGGGACCGCCCGGTGCCTCCCCTGCAGGGCGCCAGGGTGACGCTGTCCCCTGCAGCACCGCGGATCTGTGGCGTGGCATCATCGCTGGTTCTCTGGTGAAGGGTCTGGGGACCCCTTTGGGGGGCCTTTGATGGGCCGTGCCACCCCTCTGTCCTTGACGTGGGGGCAGCTTCTCCCCGGGTGAAGAGGCCCCTCGGCCGGGCTTCCCTGCACGGCGCAGGACGGGCGTTCCTGCCTCTCACCAGAGGCTTTTCCAGCACACACCCGAAGCCTCTCTCCCGCCACCCTTTGGTGCGAGGGTCTGTGCGAGCCTGGCAGCTGACAGCCCAGCATGCGGCTGCGGTCTCCGCTCCTGAGGTGTTAAGCTTGTGCTTTGTGAATGTCCCCAGCCCTGAGCTGTTACTTTATCTTATCTTCGTCATCGAGCGGTGATGGGCCTCAGTCAGGCCTGTTCAGGGCGTAGTGGTCTTCTCCGCAGCTTTCGTAATACAGTTTTGCTATAATAGGCAAAGGTCCTTCATGAAGATGTTTAAGTCATAAACTATAACATGTCAGTCTCTGACAACATACGGGCAGCAAATCCAGGCAATGCCAGAAAAGCTGGGACAAGGCAGAGCTATGTGGTTGCCTGCCTCGGTGCAGCTGCAAGGGGAAACACTTGTTCATGTCTGTAATTGCAAATCTGAAATGATGTTTGTGAGAAGGGCTGCTGTCAAAGACCAGAGACTTCCTGCACTTAGGATTTACAGTGTGGGCTGCTGAGCCAGCTACTTGATTTAAAAGAAGCTCTCACTCCTCTTAAAGACACTGCTGCCTGTTTACAGCCGTGGCTCTTGCAGACGAGTGGTCACAGAGACTTAATTAATCTCTTAAGGAAACAAGGAGAAATCTGGTTTAAAGTTGTGCCTTCTGCACACCAGAAGGAAAAGTGCTTTGGGATAGTCCTACATCTTCCACAGTGACACTTTCTCTCACTTGTCATCAGTTGCAGGTAAAAACTTGTGATAAACGAAGTGCTAACTAAATAATTTCTTCATAGTAATTGTTGTTTATAAATAATATTGATATGAGGAACTCTTTGAACTGTAAACACTTGTCAGGTTTTGCCTTGTTTGAGTAGTTGCAGGAGACTCTTGTTTTCCTGAGATGAATTTTGATACCAGTTCCATGTGGACACCATTGTGGGTCACACATAGTGACTCCCCTCTCCCATACTGCTCTCTGCATAAAAATTAGTAACTAAGATGTTTGATATTAACATCAAATTTTATGACTTATTGCTGTTAGGCCCCCTTCAATTCTGTATTTTCTGTAAAATAATGTGAGTAACAGCATTTCTGCACCTTTTGAGTATGGAAAGTTCAGAGGGGAGTTTTTACCTGACACGTATATTTTTAACTGATTTTATTTTTGGCAAGAGGTGCTACCAGCACACTGTGAAAGTGTTGCTGAGTGTTAAATTTTACTTACCTTCTCATGTGTTAAGAGCTGTGAAATCAGCTGCATTTCTTGAAGAAATCCACAGACCTTTTAGGAATCCACTGTAGATACCCTGGAGCAGATGGTGGTCCAAAGCAGAAATGTGACAACACAGCAAGGAGGAGAGGACTCTTCTTGATTTGGCGTCAGTCTTTGGTTTCTCCACCCTCTTTTTTTAGTGCAGTGTCCTTGAGGACAGCAAAGGTTGAGGAAGTGCATCCATCCTCCAGATTGTTATGAACAGAATCTAGAGTAGAGAATACAGAATAAGAAAACCAGTGACTAGGATAAATCTATAAAATTCAGATTTCCCACTGAGGTGGTCATCTGTAAGACCTCAGGTGAGCACAGTACACAGAGAGTGTCCTCTGTGTAAATTGTCAGGAGTTGAACACAACTCATTGTGTTCATTGTGTGCATTGATCTGCAAAGGCCAAGGTGGGGGTCGAGCCTGTAAAGGTGTTGGGATGTACTGGTTTGAAGGAGCATTTCCCAACACTGTCCTTGTACTCCAACAGTGAAGAGATCACCATTAGCTGTACCCCAGCTCAAAGCAGGGCACCTGTGTTTAAGTGCTGGCAGTTTAAATGTAAATCCTGTGGCTATTTATACCAATCTAAGAGCTTGCACTTTAAATATCAGTTTTACTTTAAGGTAAAGTTTTTGAAGGTTGTCAAAGAAAATTCTTGTAGTAACTTAAAACCAGAACGCTCAGAGTATGTTAAATACTGTCATAAGACAAATTTTTTTGCTTAGCTTAGACAAGCATCTCATGTGTTTCCAGTGGGAAGGTTTACATTGGAAAAGTTTCCCTGCCTGCTTCCCTGTTCTTTCCCATCTGCAGCTCTCTGCTTTACATGCTTTACTTTAGGCATTTCAGTATCTCTTGATGTGGTGCAGCATTCTTGTGTTCTGCTCGTGCTTGTTCTTTAGCACCCAGGTTTGTGTTTGTAAGGTAGATTTAAGTCACTTCAGTTACTTAACTCTTTTCTGATGCTATTTTTAATGCGAAGAAAAAAAATCCATTGCTTAATTGCTCCACTGGAAAGACAACACTGACTTGAAGTTTTCTGTAGTGCATTTTGCTTTTTCTGCTCTGCACCACATGGTTTGTAGTGAAATACAGCATTTGGCCCCTTAATTTTAAAAGAAATTGCGCTTTCAGTAGAGGTTAGTGCTAAATTGGCAGCAGTTGTTGGTGTGTGTTCTGACAAGCTGGGTTTGTAAACTGGAGGATGAGGCAGTTTTACCACTTCTGGAGGCAATGCCTGTGGCCTTTTGAAGACTGATGTATGGTGGTAGTTTCTTCTCAATTTATATTCATAAAGGTTGTTCCAGTGTTCGTGCTAATGGAAGTGAGATGTTACTGTTTGATGGAAGTACAGTATAAAAAAGGAACAAGAACGAAGTCTCCATGCAGTCCTTTCTTTCACTCTGCTGTGATCTGCAGAACACGACCATAAATCTGATAGGGAGAAGCTGAGGGATCTGGGGGGGCTCAGCCTGAAGGAAAGGAGGCTCAAGGGTGGCGTTCTTGCTCTCCGCAACTCCCTGATGGGAGGGTAGAGTTAGGGAAGGGTTGGTCTCTTCTCCCAGGTGTCAAGGGACAGGACCAGAGGAAATGGCCTCAAGCTGTGCCAGGTGAGGTTCAGGTTGGATATTGGGGAAAAATTTGGCCACGCACTGGAACAGGCTGCCCAGGGAAGTGGTGGAATGTGGGTGGGAAGTGTCCAAAAGGTGTGTGGATGTGGCACCTGGGAACAGTAGTGAACAGGGTGGTGCTGAACAGGGTTAGTGGTTGGACTTGATGATCTTAGGGGGCTTTTCCAGCCTTAGTGATTATGTGATTCTTTTGGGTTTCATGTTCATCTCTGCACTATAACCAGTTTGTGATACAAGAATACATTTCTGTAGAGAAGTGTATGTTCTTTTATTACAACAGTGAAATTTAAAGCTAGTTTTATAAACCTAAGCACCACCCAACCCTGCCTAATGAATATTAAGAGCTTTGGTTGTATGAGTGGTTTCTGCAGTCCCTGTCCTTGCACAGGCCCACTGCTCTGAGCCCAGCGTGAGCGTGTGCTGCAGTGGCAAGGGGGATTCAGCAAACCAAGGCTTGTGCCCAGTAATATCAGTTCATAAAGTCCTCCTCGCAGAGGCCTGCTCAGCTGTCCTCACTCCTCCTCCTCTTCTAATCAGGAGTTCACAAGACAAATGTCAACTTTCATTTTCTGCGCCAGAGAAGGTCACCAAGTGTGGGAGGAAACACTCTATGAGCTCTGGAAATACTGGAGTCAGAAGTAAGGAAAAGGGTCTGGCAAAGGGTTTATTTGGGAAGGGCTTGCCAGGGGAGTGCCTTGGCCTATTTTAAAATGTCTATCATCACTCAATCACTGATCATGTAATGTAAAATGTGATGTGCCTTGTCTGCAAACCTCAGTTTGCAATGCTCGGTCTTGAATTCTTTCCAGATGTTTCTTCCATAGTATTACCTGTGTCTGTAGCAGTCAGAAAGGCATATTGGTCCTGGGAAGCAACACTTTTCACTTGGTATCTTTACTCTGACACTTGGTTGCTGATTGTGTTTTTGGTCTTATTAAAAATATGCCTTTATCCATGTAAAATACACCTAATTTATTATCACAGTACTTTTACTCACTTATTAGGGCCAGCTTTTTTAATGACAGGTGAGTAAATTAATGTACATTGCCTCCATTTTCACCCTCAGTAAAGATATGCAAAGAAATTGTTTCCTTGGATTATAATCTTTGTTATACCATTTTTATATTAAAAAAAAGAAACATGTTGCAAGTCCTGAAGCCAGCCTGTGTGGTTCAGTTTTTGCAGTAGTGAAACAGTTGTGGTGTGGAGTTTCTAGCTTGAAATGATGTTTATGTGTAGCCCTCCCATCCCAGCACAAGCTGCAAGAAACACTGTTAGCAACATCCGAATTCCCAGTTTTCCTAGGAGAACCTTGCAACCTGGCTTAGGATGGGCTTTTTAATAAGGACAAACATTCTGTGGGAGCACGAGAGCTTCTGATGTGCTCCTCTGTTTCATCCAAGCACTAAGGGAACTTTTTCTGCTGCTTGTGTCTGGCTGTTGCAGTTGGACCCCAACTCCAGGTTGGACAGGGCTTGGAGCAAACTGGGATAGTGGAAGGTGTCCTTGCCCATGGCAGGGGTTTGAAACTAGATTATCTTTAGGGTCCCTTCCAAGCCAAACCATTCTGGGATTCCAAGACTGAAATATGCTATTTTCATAGGGCCAAGCTTTTTGCACGTATTCCTGAGACCAAGGCAGTGAAAATACTCTGCAGGAGATGTTGAAGTTTTTAAAGGTATTTTGTGTGACAGTTACAGAGAGACTGACAGACAAAATTTTATCAAATGAACATGGCTAAAAAAAAAGTCAGAATCAGGATTTTGCTCCTAGGCATTCTATATCCCTGCCACCAGACCTGATCCAGTGTAAATCACAGTGCTCAGACAGGGATTTATGTTTGGAATCTGTGAAGCAGCTAAATGGAGCAAAGACTATATGCGTTCTTTGCAGGTTTTCAGTTTTCACGTTGAGTTTTCTCCCTGCCCGTGGATATTGCAAGCCAGTGCACGTGTCCTTTCTGTCAGCAGGATGTGGGCAGTTGGGCTAAGGTTTGAAGGACAGGCCTTTCCTCGTGATGGTGAGGTGTGGAGGTCTTGCAGACAATCCTTCTTGTGCTCTGGGAAGGATGCTCTTCTCCCTGCCAGGTGTCTTCTGGAGGCATCAGCTGCGGTTTCTGATGGAGAATCTCACAGTTTGGCTTTCTCCCATTGAATGATCCTCTCCATCTCTGGCATTAGAGTGCTGGAAAATGCATCACCAGATATGTTAGCGGGGTTACAAGGAGTCTGCTCCTGTTTTAGGTGATTTTACTCAGGATTGCACTGAGTATCCCTATAGCTGATCTCTGAAATTCTGGCAGGTTTCACAGCTTATGCTACCATGGTCATGTGCTGGTCAGGAGGAAGGGTTGAAAGTCTGGTCCATTGTGATTAACTGCTGTTATGTCTGGCAGATGTTACTTGTTCCATTAAAAAGAAAGTGTTTTTTTGTTTTTTGTTTTGTTTTGTTTTTCCCTCCCTCTTAGGTGGAACGTATTGGGTATTCAAGGAGCCTTACTTAGCCTCTTTGTGGAGCCAATTTACTTCTCTAGCATCATCTTGGGGAGTTTATATCATGGGGATCATCTATCCAGAGCCGTATACCAGAGGATAGCAGAGATAGAAGATCTACCACCTCTTTATACACTCAACAGACCTTTACTTAGTGGCAAGTATCTAATGGAGAAGGCCGTGCCGGTAACTAAGTCTGTTCCAGTAGCATTGTGATTTTGCAGTTCTCAAAACCTTGCAAACTGTGTGCTGTGAGTAAACTGCTTGCTGGTTACAATAGAGAAGTTGTGGTCGAAACATAATACAGATACCCAGGTAGAAATACCACAGCAAGGATCTTTAAAAGCTGGAAAGACCTGAGGGATGAAACTTCGGATGAGTTTTCACACCATTCCTGTCTGGAGCATGCCCTAGGAAGATGTGAGGCAAGTTGAAGGCTTAGTGAAACCTCTTCCCACCTGTGGAATAGTGTGTTAGCACTGACTGTCACTTCTCTTGCATTGCAGATTTTTGTTGAGTGGTCCCTTCATTTATCAGTATGCCAAAATAGACACACTTGGTTCACAATTTCTAGATCAGTAATCAACTCAAAATGGATGGAGATAACACTTCACCTGTCTTAAATTCTAAAATGGCTTGTTACAGTAATGCTCTGAAAGCTTTAAAATTGAAATCTCATCCTCCCTCTCACTGTGTGCATTGCTTTGTTCTGTAGAGCTTAGCTTTTGGCATGTGTTTATTTTCCAGGGGAAAAAAAGCAGCTCATAATTTTAAAGCATGTTGAAAGTTTGACATGAAGTTTTAAAACAGATTTAGGGAGGGAGTGGGGAAAAGACCATTGTGAACAATGAGTATTTCTTTAGGTACAAAAGGTAATTAATAAGGATTCCCTGAATTAGGATATATAAAAGTGCTAAATAACGTATTTGCCCTTACATTAGCAAGTAAGTAACAGTTGCAACACTCTGTACCAAATATCTAATAGTTTTATGGGCATAGTAGCTGATGCATGGACTGTTTCTGCCTGATTTTGAGGAATTTTTGTCAGTCCTTCAAGACAGCAGGTTTGTGGCAGGGCGAGAAGAGTTTTTGTTTTCCTTTTCACAGCATAGAACAGTACCTTGTCTTCTTGAAAATCATCTTTCTGCAATGGTGCTATCATCTATTTCCCATGAAATAGAACCATCTGTTTAAACAGTTGAGCCAGGACTTGCTGAGCTGCCGAGAGTTCGGAAATGTTCTCAGCTGTTGAGTTTTCACAAAAATACACATCTCAAAGAGGTACAGAAATGCTCTTTAGGGGGTTGGGCAGAGAACTATGTTGATGTATTTTCTTTTACTGGTTCAGTCTTGAAAGCTGATATTCTGACCTCTGCTGTTATATTCAGCCAGGACATTTGTGTAGCTGCCCATGTGCTCTTGGATTCACATATTTTTCAGTGTATTCTTACCTAGAACAAGCGCTGCAGAAATACCTGTCTCCAGTTCTGTGTTCTTTCGTGTACCACACACACACCTCTGTGATTTATTTCCACCAGAGGGATGAACTAAAACAGAAATACCTGTCTTGTCCCACTGTCCTGCCTGTTTAGCTGAGAAAGTACTGTAAAAACAGGTTTTCTTCAATAAAGTAAATTTTATGTCTGCTGGGGCACCTGCATTAAGTCAAAATTATTTTAACTTTGAGATACTGTTATGTACTGCTAAAAGTTGTCTTTTATCATTTTTCTTTCTTTACAAGAGAGTTTTTAGTTATACCTTTTGCCAGTAAGTTGAATCAGAATCATTAAGGTTATAAAAGATCATCGAATCCAACCATTAACCCAGCACTGCCCTGTTCACCACTAACACATGTCCCCATATATTCAGTTCCAGTGGGGAACATGCATACCAGCGCAGCTGTTTTTCAGGTAAGGGATGCAGGAAATCTGTCTATTGATAGAAAACTCCCTCCCTGTGCTGACTCTTGGAAGCCTTTTGGTTGCAGGAACCAGCTTTTCAGGGTGCCTTTAGCAGCCCAGCACCAAGGGCAGTTGAACTCTCCCTGAGAGGTGGCCACTCCACTTGAAGAGAAGACAGATTTGAATCTTGTAAATTTCTAGAATAATCTGAAAAGGGATTGATTTCTCAATCAGATAGAGTGAGGATGGTTGGATAAATCAGCCAATATCACGTTGCCAGTCTACAGGGTGACCTGCACAGACTCTTTTTGGTGGAGCCACTGTGGGAGGCGGGCACGCAGGAGTTCACCTGTGTTGAAGCCCGAGTCAGGTACTGAGATCTTTGTGTTTAGAAATCCTTAGCACATCTTTCATTTGTTCATTCCTGGTTATGTTTTTTGAAATGGTTTCAACTTTTTGCCATCCACAGCATCCTTGAGTAAGGAACTTCCTTTCTGCTAGTTTAATTAATTAGATGTTCCTCAGTGCTCTGTGAGATCCAGGCCATAAGCAGTGGTTATGACACTCAGGTAGGAAGGAATATCTCAGAGGAACAGAAAACTAAGTCCTGTTTTTTGCAAGCTGAAGTGTCTTAGTCTACTTTGTTGTTCCTTGCACAGAGACCCTTTCACATCAGGATCATTTTGCAGACCCATTTTTGTGCCAGTGAGAACAGGGCAGTAGCTGATATTCAGGGTAAAGCAGCAGTACTGGTTTATGTGGTGGCATATGTTCTGTTCACTTCCTTGATCTTTCACTAATAATTCCTAACATTCACTTTGATAACTGTTGGTGATTGACCTGACCTTTTGATAGAACTGAATATTAGAAACTAAAATCTCTTTCCTGAATGCTAATATCGAACTCCAAGTCCAGCACTCCTTGTGCTAGATTGCTTTGGGTTTTTTCCTAATATATGTTGCTTTATATTCATGTGTGAGGAATTTCATCTGCCTTTTTATTGCCCAGATCCCCAGTATGTGAGGTTTTTTCTGCTAATTTTTGCAATTGCTTATCTTCTTGCCTTTTAAAAATAATTTAGTATCATCACTGATCCTACCTTAGTTCCCCCCCCC
>VZTI01003086.1:0-41032 GCA_013397865.1 Struthidea cinerea | reverse complement strand
CTGGAAGCTCTCCAGCTGTGTTCACTCTTCCCAAGGAGACCATCTTTATCCAAGTGTTAATGAATTTGTTTTTAAGGTAGACAAAAATAAATCCTTCAGCAGAACTTCTGGTGCTTTCTTTTTTTTTGGCTGTTCCCTTGGTACCTCATCCTCCTGTTCACATTGGCGCTTTTCAGCTTTCTATGTCCTTTTTAATGAAGCTTGTTTTAGCTCTCTCCTCAAAGAACTGTCAAGCGTTATTATTTATATAAGCACTGGCACAAAGAGCTGTGACCTTTCCTTTTGCTTATTATATCCCTTTGTAATAATATTCAACAATAAGTTCTGAGCAATGTTCTCTAAATAGCTATAGTTCTATTAGTTTTCAAAGGAGAGTAAAAATATTTGACTTTCTATCCTAACTTTCTTTTCTATTTCTAATCTCAGCATATTGTGCTATATTCATGTCTAGATTTGAGGGGGAAGATATGACCCACCTAAAGTTTTATCAAATGCTTTGATTTTGAGGTGACCTTTATTCCCTATCCATGCTACCTGTGATCCACCATCAGGGACTCCTTTGCCATCTCTCCAGAGTTCTTGCATACAGATAAGCAGCTGAATGGGTTGTTACTAATTAAATCTATTTGAAATTCTAAGTCTGGGTTGGTTTTGGTGTTTTTTTAAAAAATGTAATTAATTCATCAAAAACCAAGGAACTGAATTGTATAATTGCTATGGAAGTGTAGTGTGTACTGGATGTTCAGCTTTCTCATCTTTATTTGATTTGCTTGTGGGACTGGTTGTGTTATCACAAGTGTTTTGGAGTACTTGATGACCTCTGTCTGATCCCTGTACTTGTTTAAGAGTGTATGGAATGAAAGCAAAGGTAATAGTATAGTTGTCATTAAATGAAAGAAAAAAAAAGACAAAAAATTGTCATGTGGCATCAATTTCTTAGCACTCTTGCCTCAGTACTTCTGGTAAAACGACCTTTTGTTCCAATTCTCAAATTTTTCAGTTTATATTTTAAGAAAATGGGGAATAGTAGGTTATTTTCTATTATTATTCACTTAATTATGTCTTATCAGTCATAGTGACAAGGTTGATCCAAACCAAGGGTAAAAATACAACAGCTTCAGTGGTTTATATTTCGAAGTGTTTCTTTGTTTAGTAAACGAGGAATTGATGATAGGAAGCAAACTGAATTTTGCTCAGTCGTTCATACCTTGTAGGTCTTGCACACTCTCAGTGCTGGGCCCAGAGGTGCCATGAGACTGAGCCAGGTGAGCCAGTCCTGCTCCCAATGATGCCATGATGATTTTTTGCCTTTTCTTTTATACCCCTTTTATACCTTTTTATAACTTCTGTATTCTTAGTGGTTTTTAGCCTACATTCTTAGACTTGTTTGTTAAGCTAGGAGACAAAACATCTTGGAAGCCTCGTAGTTAGGGATCAGAATGCCCCAGACCCCAAGATCCTCTCCAGAACACATTTTGTAAACTAAGATAGAACCATCCAGGGGAAGGTTCCTTGGGGAGGGGGGCTCACTCAAGCCTCCCATTTGGGAATCTTTGATAGATGTGCTAATTAGCAAGACCCATAATGTTATAGCAGATCTTTTGTGGGGGTGCATTGCGGTGTGCATGGAGGTGCATTCGACCTGGACGTCGTGCACCTAAGGATCCTTAAAATAAATACCAAGGTAAAATCCCTTTTTCCCTTCTCACCGTGTTTGATTCTTGATTTTAAGACCAGGAAAAGGCATCACCAGGTGCCCAGCTTCATTAGATTACGTTCCAGATATCAGCCAGAAATGCATCCTGCTGTGTTGCTTATGTTCAATTTCCACAAATTGTCCAGATTTTAAGTGTAGGACCTGGCCTAACAGTGGAGTAGACTTGAAATAGGTTCTCAGTGAGAGCTGCCTTAAAGTAAAAGCAGGATTTTTATTTACTAGAAAGAACAAATTGCCCTGGTGCTTTGTTCTGTCCTGGTGAGGTGACTGAGACATCTTCAGTAGAGTTTTGCCACCCCTGGAATGTCTGAGGAGTCACACGTGCATGGCAGCAGCTGCTGTGACCTTCATTATGTACAGTCCATCTTTGAGCACCGGGGTGTCGTGGGGAATAAATCCTGCCCTGGGCAGGCAGCCAGCCTCGATTTGCACTTGGGTTGGATTGTGGCGGCTTTGCTTCTCCATCCCTGGAGACAGAGCCATAGTTGGAAGGTGTCACATAATTTAACACCTGAGCAAAGTGATTCGAGTCCTGTTTGGAGTCCTGTGGTTCCCCATCTCTGGGCTCAGTGTGCAACACTGGCCATGTAAAGTGGGGAGGCAGCTAGAACACAATGGATTTATGCTGGAAGACCCAAATGTCTGCCAGTTCTGGCTTCGTGGAGGGTGCTGAGGATGGGGCTCACTTTCATAGAATCACAGGATGGTTTGTGTTGGAAGGGACTGTAAAGCCCATCTCATTCCACCCCCTGCTATGGGCAGGGACACCTTCCACTATCCCAGGTTGCTCCAAGCTGCATCCAGCCTGGCCGTGAACACTTCCAGGGTTCATAGTTTCACATCCATTTGGAAGTGAGATGAACCCCATGAACTCCTGCCACAGAGCTCTCCGTGATCCCCTCTGCCGAGGAGGCTGCTTTCTGCAGAGGTGCACACTTGCCCTGCTGGGAAGGACAGAAGTAGAGAACACTTTAGCCAGAATGAGAGTGAGATGCCCATGGTGTTACCTCTGCGAGTTGGTGAGAAATCTGCAGGAGAATGCCCTCAAAATAAAAGATCTGCTTGTAACACTGTTTACTCCCCAACAAAAAACCAAAAGCCAAGCGTTCGTATTCATTATCATCGTTAAACATCGCTTTTCTTTCAGGTATCAGCAACGCAGAAGCCCGTCAGCCAGGGAAAGCCCCGAACTTCAGTGTGAACTGGACAGTAGGAGACTCTGGTCTGGAAATCATTAATGCTACAACTGGCAAGGATGAGATGGGCCGTGCGTCGCGCCTCTGTAAGCACGCGTTCTACAGCCGCTGGATGCGCATCCATGCCAAGGTACAGCTTCCACAGGGCCAGCTTTGCCACTTCTGAAGTCTTAGTGAAATACCTGGATGTGCTTTCTGTACGCAGAAGCCACTTTCTCAGCCTGTTTTAAGCCAAGCCTGATGTTAGAACCACAGAATCATTAAGGCTTGAAAAGACCCTTAAGATTGTCAAGTCCAACCATCAATGCAGCACCACCACCACATTCACATTAAACCATGTCCTCTAGCAGCATATCCACACATTTTTTGAAGACTTCCAGGGGTGGTGACCCCACTACTTCCCTGGACAGCCTGTTCCAGTGCTTTACAACCCTTTCAGTGATTTTTTTTTTTTTCCCTAATATCCAATCTGAACCTCCCCTGGTGCAACTTGAGGCCAGGTAGCTGCTGCTCCATGCAGTAAGGGAAAAGAACAATGTGTTTGTTAACTTACTCTTTAATGTGATGATGTGTGGTCCAAAATGCATATTCCTTGGTTTATAGCTGAGTAAGCAAAGGATGCTGTCTCCTTTGAACTTGCCTTTGCATTTTAATTTATTTGGAAGGATAATCCCATTTTCGCTGCTGAGGTTTCCATTTTTACTCTCAGACAGAAAGCTTCCAGGAAGTATGTCTGTGGCTTTTTGGCCTCAACATTTTGTTTGGTAGATCCTTACCTTGTTTTAGTATTAGCTGTTTAAATAACTCAGTCACTCTGATGCTGTTTGGCTTAATAGGGTCTTGTCTCTCTCCTTCTCTTGTCTCTCATCCCCACAGCTTTCCTCCAGCTTGCGCTCAAAGATCCTCAAGCCCAACCTGTACCACGACACCAAGCAAGGAGCCGCTGAGTATCAAACTGCTAAAGAGTGTTTGTTTAAAGCATTCCTGAAGGCAGGACTTGGAGCCTGGGTGGAGAAGCCCATAGAACAGGATCAGTTTTCTCTCACGGTCTAATTCACAAACTGCACATCACTTTGGAAAGGGAGTTGTTCTGGAAATTCCTGGTGTCCAGCATTGCTTTCTGGCATCTCCACAGCCGTCAAAACATCTTTCTGCTCTTTGGAGTTGGGTTTTTTTAAACTTCACAGTAACTGTTTCTGTTTTGCCTAAGTATTGAAACTCAATGATGATCTGACACATAATTGTATATTTTGTTATAGGAAAGTAATTTCTGGTGTATTTCTAGAAATACTTTTACTGTAGAAAACTTGCAGTAAGGCTGTCCTTACTGTATACAATGACTCATTTTTTCTGGGTTAAAATAATTTCTTTTTTAATTCAATGTCATCAAGTGCATGAAGAAATTAATAGTTTCTCTAGGTTTTACACCACACTTTTAGGAAGTAGCTTAATTTTTTAAAAAGAAAATAGGCGACAAAGCTGATTCTACTCCTCTGTTAACTTGTTTTTCAACTGCAGATATTTTTAGCACATAGACCACAGAGCCAGAATGGAGTCTGGACAGCTAGTTTTTTCCCAATTCCTTGCTCTTTAAAACCAGCTGCTGAAAATTTCATGTCTTTGATGTATGTATTTATTAGTCTGTGAGCCAATTTTTAACATGCAGCTTTTTATTCTGTTTTTAAAAATACATTTACCTCCCATTTACACCCATTGTGAAGTCTTCATTTTTTTACCATTGTAAACTGGAAACAGCAAAATATTTGTAAGTTAAGAAGTTTAGTCTATAACATGCAGAAGCCTGTTTAGAAGTAGGTGATTTGTATATCCCAGGAACTCATCTGAATACAATCTTCACTGTAACAGCAATGCGACAGCTTTAAAAAAATCTGCTCATTTTAAGGGCACCAAGCCTGAGTTGCCAAAACCAATCACTTGGTGGGTATTAATTGCTCTCCTCTGGAAGCTCTTGTAACAGAGAAACCAGTTGTTAAAACTTATTTCCTGTGAGTTATATCTGCTTTCAGCCAAATTGTTGTGTCTGAGATTCCCTGGCCTTTGGCCTTTATATGTGTGATGGGCTTCATGAAGCTAATTAGGTAAGTTGCTCTCAAACGTGCATCCATCTGTTTTGACTATTTCTTTAAAAAGTGTTTTTCCTGAAGGTGTGGACACTTCTGCTTTATGTAAAAATGTAAGATGGAAGCGAGATATCGAGGTGTGTTTGATTAACTGCTGTGTAAAAGGAACACCTCAGCCCCAGCACCTCTTGGGTCAGCAAGTCCTTGGGGTGTTGGAGACTTTGGTGTAAACCCACTTCTGGCCAGTCATGAATGCTAAGGCATTTCTGCTCAAGTAGGAACCCATTCTCAGCTTCAAAACCTGATCAGACCTGAAAATCAGGTTTTGTGCGTTAGTTGAAGTCTCTGGGTTCATGTCTTGGGAGGAAGACACTGAAGTGCAAGCAGTACATTTGGGTGGTACTACGGATAATAGCAAGCACTGCTCTGGGAAGGCAAGAGAGTCTGTGACCCAGGGGTCCCCCTCAGGGAATTGATGCTTCTGGAGGTTACTGCCTTTTCCAGATGCCAGGGGAAGAAGCTGCAACAGGAGGGCTGGATCAATTCACCTTTGTGGTGGCTTCAGTCACCCTGTCAGCTTCTCATTAAAGCTGAGAGCACTCCCGTGGCCTCTGCAGGCCCAACAAGGCTCTTGGAGTCATCATCCAACTGAGAGGTTGGTAGGTAGACTGACCGCTTCCAAAACAGAAAGGAATTCTGTTTGGTCAGATTTTGCAAGCACTGGGATACCAACCTTTGGGGTTGACCTTGTCTTGGTCACAGTGCAGAAGTTCTGTTTGGGGCTGTAGCTGAGTGTGTGGACATGTTTCTGCAGGATTGAGGAAAAGGTGCTCACACCATGTGTGTTTCCTTGGAGTCATTACTGCTCTTAGGTGAAACACACTTTTTTAAGGGACTCATTCAAAAGTTGGTGGCTCTCTGAATTTTTTTGAGGACTAGGAAAGTAGTAGCTCAAACTATTTTTTTTTATTAAGTCAAAAATATGAACAAAATATTTAAGTATTATTATAGACATAGTTTTTTAGCTGTTGAAATGAACCATTAACATTAAACTGTAAAGGAAATATGTTCCATGCCAAAATCTTTTGACGAAAAAGTGGTGTCAGGTTATTTATGAGGAATGAGTTCTCTTGTTGGTAATTCTGGGATTTTAAAAAGAAGTTTTCTAGGGTTGTGTGCAATCCATATCTGTCTTCTGGGAGTCAATAAAATACTGCTTGGCTTCCTTCAATCCCTTGTTCCTTTTTGTGCAGTTCACACATGGAAGGAAGTAGGGAGAGTTCCCTGGAAATCACTGGCACTGAGCAAGGACGGATAGTGATGTATATAATCTCAAGTGACTGCAAAAGATAAGACAACTCAGCTTCTGGCAGCTGCCAAATTTTGTAGGGGACCAGCTTTTGGAGGCTGAGGGCTCTGGAAAGCCTGGGCTGGGTGGGTGGGAGCTGGCCTGTACAGGGAAATTGTACTGATGCTCTGGGAGCTGCTTCCATTCTTTTGCTTATTTTTTTCCTTTATATTTGATTGAATATTTATATAATTATTTTGATTGAATATTTATATAATTATAATTGAGTGTTTGTCTCAGGATCTTAAAAGGACTTAGAGTAACAACTTTAATGTTGATGAATACTTGAAATTGAATTTAAGGTGTTTTTTCTCCAGATGGCAGTCTGGCTTGTAGTAAAGTTTTGTAGGTTAGGTAAATAGATAATTTTAAATATAGATGTTTAAAAAAAATATATATATATATATATATAGATATATGTTCTGCAGGATCGTTTTAAGAAAATCTGGGCCTAAAGGTTAACACTTGAAATCTTGTTTATGGCTGTACTCAGGACCTGGTGATAACTGTAGATTATTCTTACTGATTGTGTGAATGTGTCATGTAGGAGCTTGTTGGCAGTAGGGATGTCCAGCTGGCTCTCCCCCTGGAACAGCTGGTGATGGCAACAGTGACTCTGCTGTCTTAGGGATTTACAGCAGTGGGGTTTCTGTACAGCTGGCAATTCTCATTTTCTCCTTGGCTTGGAGAAATCTTTTCATGGCTTGTTCCTGCACAGGCAGCTCTGGAGTAGAAGCTTTTTGTGTGCTGTTCCTCTAAATCTAAAAGAACTAGCAGCTGGAAGGCTCAGGATCACAGAACTTGTGTTGCATTTCATCAGTTCAGTTCTGGAGACAGGCTGGGAGAGCTGGGGCTGTTCACAAAAAGAAGAGGAGGCTCTGGGGAGACCTTAGAGCCTTTTCCAGTGCCTGGAGGGGGCTCCAAGAGAGCTGGAGAGTGCCTGGTGTGACAGGACAAGAGATGTGGCTACAAACTGACAGAGGTTAGATTTTGATTGGATATTGGGAAGAAATTCTCCCCTGTGAGGGTGGTGAGGCCCTGGCACAGGGTGCCCAGAGAAGCTGTGGCTGCCCCATCCCTGGAAGTGTCCAAGGCCAAATTGGACAGGCCTTGGAGCAACCGGGGATAGTGGAAGGTGTCCCTGCCCATGGCATGGGGGTGGAGCTGGATGAGCTTTAAGGTCCTTCCAACCCAAACCATTCCATGATTTTGTGATGTCCAAGAGTGCATCTAGCCAAGGGAAACCCCAGAACTCACTGTGCTCTCTGTGCAAATGTGCATGAGTTAAAGCTGTTGGTTCAGTGTGTTTGGGAGCGTGAGGCAGAGCCTGTGTCATGGAGTAGTGCTGCCTTTGGAAACCAAGCTATGGTTTTAAAAAAATAACCAGCCAGGAATTGAGAATCTGTTCTAAGAATTGCTTAGTCATGGTCACCTCATAGTTAAAATTTTGGGTTTTTTGAATATCAGTGGTTTTCAAAATAGTTTTATTTCCATTCCTTAAATTAATGTTTGGAAGGCTCATGCTTGCAGAGAAACTGCACTTTGAATTCTTTGCAATTTCATCATCATTAACTGTCCACTGTGAAAATTATCCCAAAGTTTACTGAAAAGGAAGGAG
Source organism: Struthidea cinerea (assembly GCA_013397865.1). Taxonomy (NCBI): domain Eukaryota; kingdom Metazoa; phylum Chordata; class Aves; order Passeriformes; family Corcoracidae; genus Struthidea; species Struthidea cinerea. The sequence continues at coordinate 33,072 of VZTI01003086.1, read as the reverse complement.
AGTTGCAATTCAGGTATAGAGTCAGAACAAAAATGTCTCGTGTTATTTAAAACCTAAAACCCCACAGAAATAAAAGGTATAAAATATATCTATTCTGTCTCAGAATCACTGTGTGGTTTTTGTTGGGTTTCTTTATCCATTTATTTATTTATTTTCTAATACCAAGTGTTTTCAGTTGAGCTTAAATGTTTCCACCTTCACTTTGTGTGGTCCTCTTGGGAGAGGAGGTAATGTTTATCCTGGGTCTAGAGCTAGCAGAGACACGGGGGTTTTGATAAGGAAACAAGGGGGGATTTTAGAGCGGATGCTGAAATTTGTGCCACAGGGCTGGAAGGGAGAAGTTTCCTGGGTTTGGTCCCTGTCCTGCTGGTGGCTCAGTGGGATGGATGTGCTACAGCTCTTGCTGAGTCTGCATCTGATGGAAGCAGGAGGAGAAGAGAGAAATGGAAAACACTGCCTTCTCTGGTTTCAAATGTAGAAATGATGGCACGGGATGGGGATTTTGCTGGAGAGGCCCTTGGGCTGCAGGCACAGGGAGCATGCACCAAAGGAATTGCCTACCTGGCAGCAGGTGCTCCCAGCCACTGCTTTTCCCAGAAATGTCACAGCTCAGCTCAGATGTACCAGCTGTATGTGTACATCTGAGGTTTTTGAGGTTCATTGAGCTTGCTGCTCTTCCTTTATGCAAACAACGGGTCCTGGAGTATTTGCAGCAATTTTGGGTTGATTCCCCATGGGAGGAAGTTGTATGGGTCTCTGGGCAGGCAGGCTTGGTGTTTGGAGCTGCAAGGATTGGGGGGGTTCATCCCTAGGCAGGTGTTTGTCCCTGGGGGGATGCACTCTGGCAGTTTTCCCTCAGTAAATCCACTGGCATCGTGTGCTTGAGCCCATATGGTGCTTCCAATAAAACTGCTTTTTCCATAGTTTCTGTCTAGCTGGGAATGATGCAAACCAGTCATTGGGGGGCTGCAGGAACTGAGCTGGGGCTGGAATCCTGGACATGGCAGGGCTGTGGGGAGCAGGGAGGGCACGAGTTCCTTCTTGGATCATGTCAATGTGCCGTGTTTTTCAGAACCTTCCAGCCAAAGGCCTGTCCCATTACCCATTAATAAATGGGTAGTTAATTGCACCAACAGCACTTGTGTTTGCAGGCATTAGTTTTGTGGGTAGTTGTGTTTTGTTTTCTTCAGTCATTCCAGGAAGGAGGAATTGAGAGCCATGTTTGCAGCCAGCCTCAGCAGATGGAACAGTTTAAGTAATACCTGTTCTCTGGAGTGACAGTCGGTGTCCCTGCAGTGTTTATGTTTTTAATATCTTCATCACTATCATACCAGTATCATTTTTGTTGCAGTTTGGCTGAGGCGTCCTCAACAAGTTCAAGATCCAATGTGTGTGTGTGTGTGAATATGTATTTATACATATGTATGTACAATATTGCTGTATATTATTTGCATTAAGCAGTTACTCTTCCCCAGTCTCCCTGTGTGACAGTGCAAATACATCGGCTTTACCTACCTGGTGTAAGGTTATTAAAGAACACTCTCAGATACTGTCCTTGACACCTTCTCCATTCATAACCCCAAACTGAAGAGGAGACCTCGTTATACCTCTGGTTTGTCACTTTCCTTCCAGCACTCTTGTCCCTCTCCCGGTGTCACCGCTGAAGCACAAGCCCTTGGTCAATTATTCTAAGCAATGACTGTTTTGCATACTACCTTGCTTTGTTTAAGTAATGTTTGTACAGAGATTTCAAAATATAAAGAGCTATATCATTGCTAAGTTTCATTATTATTTTTTTCATATCAGTGTTGCTAGTGACAGCAAAACAACAATGAAATGTCACAAAATCCTGTGCATGTCCTTAAGGTGGTGGTTTTGGTTACGTCCTGAAGAGCTGGTAAAAGCATGGGGAAAGGGGTCTGTGACTCCAGTGTAGACCCATGGCATGTTTCAGGGTCTGAGAAGAGCTGTGCCGCCTCTGGTGTGTTTTAAAACTGGTATTTTGTACTCAAATCCCAAGTGCGATCCCCAAAACCTACACGTGGTCACCAGGGTTATCACCCCAGCATGTGTCTGCCATCGGGTTTGGATCCTGCCCGTGGTGGTAGCCCTGAGCTGCTGCCGTGGGAGCTGTGAGCCCCGTGGGGTGCCAGCACTGCCACTCCCCAAGGAGGGGACCCAGCTCCCCGGTGCTGGGACAGCAGGAGCCCAAACACCTGATGGTCACCTTTAACCAGCACCTGTCCCAACAAAGCAGGAGGGTTTGGTCCAGATGTACTACTCTTGCATCCTGCTCAAAGGCTGCCTCTGGAGAATCCTGGTCTCAGCTGATAAATGCCAGCTCCGCTCCAGGGCTGCAGCACTGGTTGAGGAAGGGCAGGGAGCCACTGACACATGGCCCCTCTGGATCTGGCCCCCTGGAAGCAGGTGCACCAACTGACCCTGCATAGAAGAAATCCATCTTAAAAAGGAGTCAGATCCAAGACAGTTCTGCTCCACAGCTTGCTTGTGGGACTATCATGGATAGTAGCCTTCAGCCTGGTATTTGTTGTCCCCATCATCTGGCTTATCAGATCAATTTCTGATTGGGAGCAGGAGTAAGATGGGAGATCCCTGCATGGGTGATCCACCTGTTTTGGAAAGACCCGTTTGTAAGCTCCCATGATCCTTCTGGGTCCCTTCCAGCTTGGAATATTCTGTGATTCTGTGACCTTTCCTAGGAATGGTAGGGAAAGCAAAGACCAGGAATGTACAAAAGGAAACTGTCAGTGTGAAAGTGGTTTCAGGCTTGATGGGTTTAGGTTGGACTCGGTGACTTCAGAGGTCTTTACCAACCTGAGTCTCTCACCAAGCACTTGCACAACCGGAGTACTGTCACCAAGCACTTGCACAACCACAGACTGGAGGATGCTGGATAAGGGGCACCAGTCCCAAGAACAGCTCCTGGCTGAGGCAAAATCCAGTATTTATGAGGACATGGCCACGTGCCTGAAGTGATGGTCCAGCTAATGCCTACACTGAGTTGTTCAAATAAAGACAGTGCTCTGTAACAACAGTAAACAGGTAACTGTTGTAGGTGCCACGCAGGAATGGTTGCATGCTTTTGGAAAACAAACCAAAATAGTTGCAGGCACGAGAGGCATCATCCCAAGCTTGGCAAGTGTGTCAGCATTTGAAGCAGCCAGCTTGGCAGCATTACTGCCACAGCCACTGGGACTTCTGCCATGGGGGCAAACAGCCTTTGGAACAGTTTTTTTGAACCTCAATCCAGTAAGGTGGGAACCTATGAGTTGACCCCAGAAGGGATCCAAGGGATGCCAATAAGAGATAAATGCTTTGCGCGAGGCTATGCCTACAGGAATGAAACTAGTGAGGACCCATCACGTTCTCTGAGACAGAGGACAGCAGAGGGTAAGGTCTGTTGCTGCACAGACACCTCTCAATTCACTGAGGCCTCTACTCACAAGGCCCCACACCACTGAGCCTTCCTAGAACCCAGCAGGGTTGCACTTCTCCTCTTTTTGCAGAAAAAAGGAGAAGATATTCATCCCCCTCTCTTCAATGGCTTATGTACATGGCTGGAAATAGTTAAATCTCTCCTGAGCTACAGAGTGGTGAACCTCAAGAAACATTCTCCTTCTTGGACGGCTGTGCAGTCAGCCAGGGTGCCAACAGCTTTTTAAGGTAAATGTGCTTTTTCCATGGCTGTATCAACTGCTGCAATGGAAATCATGGGAATCTTCTGGCGGGGGTCACTTCTGGATGTTTGCATCACACAACGAAAGATGAACCATCCAAAAAAAAGGTGGGTTTCAGCAGCAGGCCTGTGTGGGAGCAGGAGTGGGCTTCTGCAGCCCAGGGAGAGAGAGGGGGAGCTTGGACCACTTGGCCGGGACTGCGGCAGGACAAACGTTTGTATTACAAAGCAGACCCTGATGAGGGGGAACAATCTGATTTTTATGTATGCCTCAACGTATGTTATGAATCCATTTCCTGACATGGGGTGAAAAATTACTATAGGGGCTGTACCCGTGCTGAAAGCCCTAACACGTGCCATGTGTTAAGGAGGCAGAAAAGGGAGGGGAGCCCTGTCCCGGGGAGACCTCGCCTGACAGCCGGCCAGGGCAGAGAAAGCTTCCGCGGCTGGGCTGCAGGCACCCCCCTGCCCCCACAGGGCCCTGCCGGCCGGGCAGAGCCCCGCATGCCCGCGGAAAAATGCCCGGGAGACCGGGCTGTGGGAGGAGCCGCAGCACACAAACGCTCCCTCCCCTGTGCGAGGGACCTGCAGCACAACCCCCGCCGGGTTGGGCTTCTTGGTGCGCCGGGACTGCCTGCGGCTTCGGCTCCCTGCAGAGCTACCTCTTCGCTGTCTTCCCTGTTTCACCGAGCAGCCCGTGGCCACGGTAACCTGTGCTTCGAGGCCTCAGGGGCCGACAGCAACCCGCAGCCGCCCCCCGTACGAGCCCGCCGCGGGGAGAGAGGAGCCGCGGGCGCTGGTTGGGAGCCGCCGGCGCTGGTTGGGAGCCGCCGGCGCTGGTTGGGAGCCGCGCCGAGCCCTGCAGCAGCGGGGCTGCCGTGTGCCTCGAGCAGGCGCCAGCGGGGCCCCCGGGATTCTGCTGGGGACGTTGTATCTGTTTTGCCCTTTCTCTCTTTCTTTCTTTTTTATCCCTTCTTCGGCAGGGACATTTATCAATAAACAGTTCTCAGATACAATACTGCCTCGTCTGTGCTTTAGTTTCGTCCGAAAAATCTTACCAAAAAGAATCCTCCCCGATTCTTCTTACAGCAGGACAGGACACCTGATGTAAAGATCATCATGATCTTACCAGCCTCTATTCCTTCATCATCTAGACAAAGCCACCCACTTCCCCCCTTACTCGCAGGTGCAGAGTGAGAAACAGAAGGCCTTGATGCTGTGCAAGTGCTGCTCAGCAACAGTAAAACATTGTTCTCTTGTCAACACTGTTTTGGTCTCAAATCGCAAAGCAGCATGGTGCCAGCTACTGAGAAAAAAAAATATAAACTCTGTCGCAGCCAAACCCAGTGCAGCTTCCACCTCCAAGCATGTTCAAGTGATTGACCACTCTCTTGATGAGGACCTTCTCCCCCAGTTTGGATGTACATCCAGAATTGCAGCATTTTAAGAGCAGAATCCAGCATTCGTCCCTGTTAGATTTCATTTGGTTGGTGATTTCCCAAGGGCACTAATCCATCAGGATCTCTCTCCACCCCAGGGGAATTAATGGCTCCTTCTAATTTATTATCTTTGGCCAATTGGCCCTAACGTTGAGCCCAGGGAGCACCGGTAGGAATTGGCCACCAGCTGAATGTTACCTCCATTTCCTGGAGCTGTCTTCAGTCTGTTGTATGATAGTCCCAGTTAACAGCTGGGAAGCTGGAGTTATCTATGAAGCAAAGGATTCAGAGATTTCCCTTAATTACCTACGGAACAGTACAGCGTGCTCTTTTGATTGATCCTGCCAATTTATGAGGAAAATGTTATTTTCCTCCATTGATAAAGGTGAATCCTGCTGGGCACAAACAAGCCTGGTGTTGTACAGACCACCCTGTGGTCCAAACCCACAAAATTTTGCCAGTGACACCATTCTCAGAGCCAGATATGGATAAACTGCTTCCACCTGTTTCTTTTGATGTCATTCTCTACAACTGGGAGGATAGAAGGGAATAGCATCTCTCCTCCTAAAGCCTTTAGCAATCTCCCCACAGCCCTGCAGACCCTTTGACCACCCTTGGACTTCTCATTGGGACTTTGTTGGTACACACAGAAAAGTGACAGCGAATAATGATCCCAAGGCCCTATGAGGCTATGGAAGTTTCCTGGTAATGTCTTATCCTGAGCCCCAAGGAGGCAAAAAAATTCCCTAAAAGCAGAGTTTGGTCGACAGATTGGGCCCTTTGTTCCCCACAAAGGCCATTTTTTTTTAAATTTCATGGAGATTGTTATTAATTACATGAATGTGCGGGGGCCACGTGTTGACAAGTACACCTGTGAAAAATCTCTGGACTGATTAGAAGGTCTTCAAGCCAACCTTTTCCAGGGTAGCTACTGTTGTCAGGTAGAATTGCATTTAAAAATCCAGTTTTTACAGTTTGCTAACAGTGTACCTGCTGCTTTGCAGGAAGGAAGGATTCTCTTCTGCCTTTAGGTGGATGTGATTTACATGAAAACCAAAGTTACGGACTTCAGCTAGTGATGGGAACATACTCCTGAAAGGGATTTCTGATTTTTCTTACATGGGGTTTCTTGTAAGACTGCACATGACACTTTTTGTAGAGTTATGGCTTCAGTTTAAAATAAAACTTATGAATATTTATTTTCTGTTGTCTGCCTGTTTCACAAGCATGTTACTCAGGAATCTAATCCTCTTAGTATATAGATCTGCACAGGTTTTAAATTTGGAAAGGGTTTGTTCTATTTTTTCAACGGTAATTTCCCTACAATTTAAGCTATTTTTTGGATAAAATCTTGGAGGTGGTGTTTAGTTTTTTTCCTTATTTTCCCCTGCCGCCCCTCCTCAGTTCAGCTTTCTAGTAACTTTCAAAGCGAGTGATGTTTATTTCGGCAATTCACTTTCACTGACATAAAAGGGGGACAGAATGTTACAGTGACTCGTGTGTGCCTCTCATTTCAAATTACAGGCTTCTGCCTCCACCGTGTGGCAGTTCTTCAGAACAGTCTGGAAGTGCTTTTGCATAGAAGAAGAAAAAAGGACAGATGAGTTTACTAAACAGGTTAATTCAGCAGTAATTCAGACTTCTAAATATTGCTTAAATGAGGTAGTTCTTAAACTTCATTTAAAATTTTACCACTGTTCACTCATCTCCATTTTGAGATGGGTACATTGACCAAATGATATCTCGGCATAATATACCATAATACAATTTTTTTTGGATATAAACATAATTACCTATTTTCTGATACTCTGTGTACATGTGTAAAAATACAACATTTGCATCAATTTCCTTTAATTCACAGATCAGCCTGCAAAAATGTGCTGCCTAACTATGTTTAGGAACATGAGGCTGCTCAGCTCTTAAGTGAGGGAAAACAAAATCAGCTGGCCCACAAGCAATTTGGATTTGGGAGCTGGTTTATTGAATTTCAGACTGCAGGTGAGAAGGCTCAGGAATAAACATTTTAGATTAAAAACTTTGTAAAATGCTTTTTGCCTTTATTAAGGAATGCTTTGACTCAGGTATGTTGTTGAGTAATGTGTATGAGCTGTGCTTCTACCAACACAGTGATGTTTTCCACTTTTCCACAAGTAAAACTCGTGTTGAAATCAGGAGGATGGCTGAGCAACTGTAATTCTGGTGTCCTGTATAGCAACAGATGTCTTGGTTTCTCAAGTTTGTCAGCTTTGTAAGTGGACTTTCAGCTTTAATAAAAACTTTATTCCTGATGTATTCCGATGCAGTTAAAGTGACCCCAAAATTCTGATCTCTGCGATCTCTGCAGATGAATTGTGGGTTTTGTTCATGACAGTTCTTTGTCTGAAGCTGGAGTCTCTCTTCTGTTTAGAAACAGCAGGAAAGTGAGAAATTGTTCTGTATTTGTTTTATGGTTTCAATTGTTCATTGCATCAAGTTTTGGTAAAGTTTACTGCAGAAATCTGTTTATGAACATATCATTCATTGTAAGGATGAAATGATTTTTTAGTTTGAAAAACTGAGAACTTTTCAGTATTTTTTTCTTTTCTATTGTGTATCTCAGCCACCTAATTTTTGGGTGCTGGTAAGTTAAATGGTGTTGTTCTTTTGCCAAAACTCCTGTTTCCTCCTGGCAACTGAACGTATAGCTGGCTTGAAAGAACTAGAGTTACAAAGTTAGCTGTAATGACAAAAAAAGCGCTGTAAAATGAATTTTTTAAGCTGTTTAGATTTTTTTAATATATTAATAACATATATTATTAATTCAACTGAGCCAGTTTTGTCTCCTGCTCAAAAATGCTCATCAATCCAGACTGTAATAGAAGTCAGCTCTTGCAAGAGCATCTTTCTAAAAATTAATCTTGTTCACGGACATGAGCATAATGAAGAATTTAAAATGTACTTTTAATTATGTTGTTATGGAGACAGCTAGCCTAATAGACACACAATGATTAACTGCAATATGGGTGTTTTAGTGGAGTGGGTGATAGTTACCACTGTCCTTTCAGCTACAGATGGTCAAATTTAGGTGTTGCTGGGCATCTTCCTAGCTGAGCCTTGAAATGTTTGAATGTCTTGGGGTGACTTTATGATGTGTATCCCCTATCGCTGCTCTATGCCCACCAATCTTTTCTGTGCCTTTAAACTGAGCCTGAGAGGGGACAGAGGAAAAAAAGAATGAACTAACTTTTCAAAGCAGTTGTTTCAAGGACACCGACAGACACTCCTGTGCTTCTGCGGTACCCTTGGGTTTTTCAGCCAATTTTTTTTTGGCTCTTCTTTTTCCTGGCGGGAGACAGAGAGTTGAACTTTGTTTTCCTAGGGTTTTGGGATTTTTTTTTTTTCTCCTTTTTCTCTTCTGGACTGTTTCAACAACATCTGAACACATCGGGAGAAGTTTTTCCCAGAGGGCCGGGGCGGGCCCTCACCGACCCAGCTCCAAGGAGGAGAGAGACCACACCTACAGAAGGACTCTGAAATCTTCCCAGGTTTTCTCTCCCCAGAGCGAGAGATTTCATTATTTAGCATTATTATTCCTTTCCTGTGTGTTTGTTAAATAAATAGCTTCTATCTCTTTCACTTTCCTTTGAGGAAAATTTATTTTTTTTTTTCCCCGAACCTGGTGGGGGAGGGGTGGTTGCAACCTGACTTCTATCAGAGGCTATTTTCGTCCAAATTTGTCCAAACTAGGACAAATAATACAATTTGGCGCCCAACGTAGCGCCAGATCTAAGTAGAGTTGCCACTGGGAAAGGTCCTGGAAGATAAAGAATCATAAATTATCCCAAGTTGAAAGGGAACCATAAGGATCATAGGATCATAGCGTCCAACTTCTGTCACTACAACTGTGGCACTGGTACCTATTTTAATTTACTACTAGTTGTACTGCAGGGGTGGCAGCTGGCATTCTGACCCCTAAGAGATGAAACCAAGTTTATTTAGGTGAATTAAAGCTGTAGTAGCATATCAAATTGTGATGCAGGAGCAGCTGCATAGATCCTTTATTTCCAGAAGGCTTTTGTGACATCTGGCTCTAGATGGGCATTTAATGAACCTTGAGAAATGATGTGTGTGTGTGTGACAGGCAGTGTGGAGGGCTGTGAGCCCTTGGCACTCCCTTGGAGGAGAAAGGCTTGAGGCCAAAAGGACTCACACCAGAGATAAGCAACTTACCTCAGGTTATGGTGACCAAGTGAACACCCCCAGCATGCCTTGCTTCTTTATGGTAATACCTTGTACCCAGCTGGCTAACTGGTTTCTACCTCACCCCTTGCCTTTCCCATAAAAAGGCCTCTGTTTCCCCCCTTGGGGATGGAGTTCTTGCCCCTGGCCTTCCCTTCATGGAGGCTGCTGAGTAATGATGGCTCTCTCTGTGGAACTGCTGTAGGAGACTCCTATAGAGACTGTCCCCGAGTTCTGCTGGGGTGATTTCACAAAGAGCTGAATCACAAGAGCTGGAATCACTTGTAGCTGAGAAATCACTACACTTGCTGAAGTCACCTGTCGCTCCGGGAAGTTGCTAAAGCCCCTAGAAAGTGGGACGCTTTCTCTAGGAAGGCCACAACACACCGGGTTGTTTGCCCCCGGCTCCCTGAAAGCGACAAGGGACTCAGGGAGTCATCGGTGCAGTACACAATGTGACAAAGACCAGGTCAAGTACAGTTAATCCAAAATGAGAGTAAAATTTGTAAGGCATCGGGAATAGTCTGAAAAAGTGACTGGGAAACTTCTAGTGTACGAATGTCACCAAACTCCTGTAAAATGCAGCAAGTATTGGAAGCTCGTGTTCTGATGTATCTTCTGCCATCTGAGATGTGTTTGAAAAGTTTATGTCCTGGTTTAAAGAACAGAATGTCTGCTGAGGAAGGCGGGAACCTTCCTGGAATGGGAAAGAAGACCCTCCTCCCTCCAAATTATTATAACTCCAAAAATTATGGGGCTTGCAGGCAAAAATGAAGGAAAAGGAATAGCAGTTCTTTACTAGGATATATATATATGTATCTATGTAACACAGAACAGAACAAACAGCAACACAGTAACAGAAGTTTCCCAGCTGCCAAGCACGATGTTTTTTCAGTTGAAGAAATTCACTGAGAGACCTACCCCACAACAGTTTAAAATTCTGACCTAAATTTAGCTTTGACTTGTAACAACGGGGCACTTATCTCTGAACCTTGACACCTCACATGGAAAAAATGAGGTTGCATAAATTTATTTGCTTTCAGCCTTATCACTGCATATGAAAGAGAAAGAAATGGCTTAAGATCATTTTCTCAGTATTCTTTCAGTGTCCTTTTTTTGTGCAATTAAAGTAGGGTGATCAAAGTTGCCCCCTCTGTTTTGCAAGAGCTGCCACCTCTGCCCTAAGGTGGAAGCTCATGGAATATGGTTGACAGAGTAGTGCTGTAAATGCCTGTGTGAAAGAAATGCATAGGGTTTTCTCCACCCAGCCTGGTTTTGCTTGGCATTCTGAGCCAGGTGTTTATTTGCTGGATGAAGAAGTTCTTTTTAACACCTAGAAGTGCTTTTGTGGCTATAGTGCTCTGACCATCTGGAATTGCTGACATTTGAGTCCCAGTAGGATGGACTTGGAACAACAGTGCCTGTACTTTGTATGAACTCTTTGGGCTGGAAAGGAGATGTGTAAGGATTTGATTCCACAATCTCTGTGTTAGGTTCTGTTTGGTTTTTATGTTTCCTCTCAAAAATTTTATTAAAAACCCAAGGAACGCTACCATAAAAGTTAACAAGTAGAAAACCCTTATTCTTAAAAAAATTAGGCAAAGTCTGATCACAAAACCTATTTTTTTGTATATACAGACTTCAGTTTTTGGGTAGGAACTAATGATTGAACAGATCATTTGATATGAACTGCATATGAGGAATGTATTGTTTTTGTTCTCTGATGTCACTAAGAGGCAAAAAATCATTATACTTCAACTATAAGTCTAATTGTTCTTTTCTGAGGACTTACAATATTTTATTTCATGTTCTGTGAGTTCAATTTTCTCAAACTTTTGTCTCCTAAAGTCAGTGAGTATCTTAAAATTGAAATCTCCAGCTATGCAATGACAGGACTAAAATAGCTGGTGAGTTTGACAGTGTGTTAAATGAATTGTGTTTAATAATAGCCTCATAGAAACAAATGTACTAATCACATCAAAGAAGACTCAGTAAAAGGGTAAAGTTTTATGCAGCCCAGACTTTACAATCACATAAAATTTTTGGGGAGGTTGTGGGTTTTGTTGGTTTCTTTGTTTTTTTGGGTTTGTGGTTGTTGTTGTTGTTGTTGATGTTATTTTTTTGTCCACCATCCCAGCACTGTTAGAACGAATGGTGTAGACTTTCTTTGTGTCCAGTAATACAAGGGGAGTATAAAACTTAGAAATTGTTGTGGCTTACTGCAGCAAATTGAAGAAAGCAGCAACCTGATCTGGCATATTAGGTTGGAATACTTGCCCTGACAGGATCTAGAGTTTCACATATTATGGATTAAATAAAAACATCTTTTCCTACAGCTAGTTGCAAAAGAGAAGAGGTGAATGTTTTTCACCTGCATTCTGTTATAGTGAATGGTTCATCATGATTCCCTCTTGATTGTCCTTTTCAATCCCATCTGTTACTTTCATCCAACAGTTTTCTTCCCTGTTTGTTACATGCTCAGGAGCAAAGAAATAGTTTTTCTTTCTGTGGAATACAAAGAAATGTTCTACAGAGGGAAACATAGCCTACCACGGCAGGCCTTTATCCTGTTGTTAAGGGCACTTAGTGCTGTGTCACTGTTCAGAGATTCACTGATCAAATCTGCTCCCATTGTATCCCAGGCTGCCTTGGCACAGCAGGAAAAGCCTCCTTTCATAGTAAGAGCTACCAGTACCTGGAAATTCAGCTGATAAACCACTGAATTGCTTTTATAGGTTTTAATTGACAAGATTCTAGGCAGGAAAAAGGTTACGGATCTCCACCATGCTGTGGAGGCCGATGGGCCTCCTGATCAAGAGACCTCGAATGAAGGTCCCTTGGAAAAAAGGCTCTGCACGTGTCACCTCCCAGTTCGGGAGACAGAAAAGGCCTGTCCCAGGATCCTTTGTTTAATTATGTTAATGTCCCCCAGTTCTGTTTCCCTGATTGGCCCGCTGGCCTCCCTGCCCCTTCCTCCCTTATGTGTCCCCATTCCAGAAGGTTCTCCCTTCCCTGCTCTCCCATGGGCCCTTGTCCCTTGCCACTCCCTCTGTGTCTCCCCACTGGCTCCCGTACCCTGGCTCCGCCTGTGCTCCACCCCTGTGCCCTCAGACCATTGGCCCTGATGCTCTCCCTGCTCCATCCGGCCCCATACTTAACCCTGGACCCTCCCTGCATCCTTGTCTTTGTCCCTGGGCCCGTGGAGTGTGTGACAGCAATAAACCCTCCCTCAGAACCTCTACAAAGACCCTTCCTGCACTCTTTAGCTGTCGTCCTGCTTTGGATTTACTTGTGTGTGTGCTGTGGCCTCGCCGAAGTGACTTCCTTGGAGGCGCTTTCGGGAAGGTTGTGGCAGTTACCACCAACACCTGCCGTGACACCGTGCAGGGAGGAAAAATATGGGAACAGTAAATCTTACAACATACGATGGCCGAGGAGGTTTAGGTCCCCATTAAAACCTGTGTTTTCAAAGTTTCACTCTTGTGTGGGAAGGATCTTGCTCTTGCAGGAGAATCTGTCTAGAACCCAGGTATCTCCTCTCTTATTTGCTGAAGATTGTCCAGCAGAAATACTCAAAATCTGCAAACTTAAACCTTCCAAATCCTGTGTGGAGGACTTGACCTTCTGGAGCACAGAGTCATTTGCTCCAGCGCCTGTGCTGTTGCACTGGTTTTAGACTCCCACTCTTGTCACAGTGCCTTTGGTAAGCACTGCAGAGACACTTTGGGAGTAGGAACTGCCCTTTGGAGCTGAAACTTGGAAATGTGAGACTGATGGAAACTGGGAAATTCCTTTTATAGACATGGAAGTGACTGAGCAGAAAGGTTAAGTGATGGGACCCAGGGTTACAGGGTGGATTTGGAGCAGCAGAACACGTGTAGATCGGAGTCTGGTTTAGCACTGTAACAAGAAACATTATTCTCTTCTTGCTAATGTCACTATGGAACAATCAAATTTATTTTATTTGAAGAGACCTTGGTGTTGGGCAGCTTTTGCTAGAAAACTGTGGGTAAGGCTGTGTTAGTGCACCTTTTCTTTTGGAGCAGGAACGCGCAGAGGTGCAAGTGCCTACTCCCCTCCTTTGTGCTCTCCCTGATTTTGAGAGGGGTGGAAATAACGTTTTACCTTGTCATCTTCAAATGCGACAGCACCTGTAATCAGCTCAAAGTCAAGAGCTGGACACAAGTGTTGTCACTGCAGTGCAGCAGGGTTTGTGTCGTAATAGCAAAGAGGAGAATGCAAATAGCAAAGAAGGGGCTGGTGTGTCATGCAGTAGCAGCAAGCATTACATACATGAAGGTTAAGTCCTCCTCTCATGCCGAAGCAATAGAAATCTCTCAGTAAAAGAGAACAAAGAAATACTGTGTTAGACAAAGGAGATGGGTGAAATCCTCCTCCATCTGAAGTGTCAACCGCACAGTGCAGCTTCTCTGAGTGAGGGGAAGGAGAGCTTGTTTTTTTCCCTCCCAACAGAGGTCCTGTCAGATTGAGATTTAAATGCCCAGCTACCCTACAAAAACCAGACCTATCCTAATACATGCATAAAAGATTTCTTATTTATTTTAAAAAACCTAACTTTGGTAGGCATATTTTGGTAGATTTTGATTTTGGTGACAAAGAGAAGTAATACACCAAGTTCTCATTTTTTCCTTCCCCCTCCCCCCCCTCAGGTTTGAATAATCTGAATAGATGACTATATAAATATTTTTCTTCCCAAGGATAAGGAAGGTAAGCTTAAAATTAGCATCTTGGTGGTAGGAGTATAGCCTGTAGAAAACCAGGTGTGTATCTCTACCACCAAAGTCTTTGCAGGGCTTGGCTTCTAGAGGGGCCACATGGCTTTGAAAATTGGCAGAGATGATAGCAAAAAACAAAGAGCTCCTGACCTGGCATCTCGAAGCAGTTCTAGAGACTGTCCCAGATATTGATCCAAATGTGTTTGGCTGGAATCTCAAAAGTGATGGCTGCCGGTGAGATTTCATGTGGTCTCTCCTTAGGCAGTGTGGTTTTGAACAAAGATCTCTGCAAAAGATTCTCAGGATGAGAAGAACCTTCTGAAAGGTAAAAAAGACACCAGAGGTTGAGACAGCTGTGCTGTTTGGGGCAGTCTTATCAACTGAGTGCCTGCTCACACCTTTTTCCCCTTGACATTCTCTGGTCATATACATTAGCCTTGCTTCTACCCAATAGAAATATGAGTGGAACAAAGGATGTCACTTGGTATCCAATAGTGGCTTCAAAAAATTCTAATTAAAGATTCAGGTCCTACTGAAAGTGGTCATATTAGACCAATTTTGGACTGCAGGTCCTATGTAATTGAGAAGAGATAAAGAATCAAATCCAGTTAAAACCCTCACGTTGTTTTTAAAAATAAAATCTAAAAAAATAGAAGCGAACTGGTTTGGGAGTGATAATTAGCGTATTTGTTGTGTTGAAACAAACTTTTTTACAAAACTGGGCTAAGTAATGTAAGATTTGTGTGCATCTACTCCTTTAGTCATCAGTTTAGTGATACCATTTAGGTTTATATTTTCTTTCATCAGATTTTGGCAGTTTAAGGTCTTGTTTTCTTCTGCATCTCCAGGAAGGCACACAGAACCTGGTTCTTCAATGGACTGAGTTCTGTCACAGGATGGTTCCTTGGGTAAGGGGGTTATGGTAAAAAGTACCAAATGAACCCCTAAAGCAGAGCAACAGGATGCCTCAAGCTGGTTTACAAAATATGAGCCAAGCTGACTTAAAAAAACAAGTTTTGTTCTTATTTTATGATGAAAATAAAAAACCCTCTGGTTTTTGTATTAGAAACATCAAGGAAACTTTCTCAGTATTCCTAGTGTTGAAATACAAAATTCAATATGTTTTAAAATGGGAAACCTACCCTTGGCCCAAATGAGAAGCCAGGTAATTGATTAATTCATAATTGATTGTAATTGCAACTTGTAACTC
This sequence comes from Struthidea cinerea, assembly GCA_013397865.1. Classification (NCBI taxonomy): domain Eukaryota; kingdom Metazoa; phylum Chordata; class Aves; order Passeriformes; family Corcoracidae; genus Struthidea; species Struthidea cinerea. The sequence continues at coordinate 17,772 of VZTI01003086.1, read as the reverse complement.
CTTGCCTACCAGACACAGGTTTTTTTACTGGAGAATAATGAAGTGGGGCTGACCTAATTAGTCTGTCATGTTGTCCCTTGTCACATAATGCAGTTGAACAGCTCATTCCTTAATTGTCTGTCCTTCTTCTGGTGCTGCAAAGAGAATCCTTCTATTCATGGAAATACAAGGTATGTTTATAAAAATAAAATACTCATTTATTAAGTTTTAAAACATTTCAGTGTTCAAGAGAATAGAAAAACCTATAATTCAAAATGTGATTTATGTTCTGTTACCTTGCTTCTGGCTTCACCTGTTTGCAAATACTGAGTTGGGCTGGTTTTCTGGAGGGACCTTTGTCCTCCAGGGGTTACTAGTTCCAGTGTCTCACTGCTGTTTCATTGAAGATTTTAACATATTCTTGTACTAACAAATTTAATCTTTGGGTTATTTTATCCATTAGTACTATTTTAAAGGAACTGTTGGGTACTGCTTATATATTTATTTTTGGTGTTCTTATCTACTGTGGAACAGACTGACAACAGTCCCAGATAATACTTTTTATTGGCAATGGTCAGTTCAGGTTCACGTTGAGCCAGTCTGAGGATGAAGGTGCCAGTTCCAGGAAGGAATATGTAATTTCTTACGATGTCCCCATTTAGCAAATTATTCAGGGATATGTTGCATTGAGATGGTGGGTTTAAATAATACGGGCTTTAGTGTAGGTTTCACAGGAGGCCTAGAGCTTACTCTATGCACCAGTGTCTTGCCGAATAGAAAAAAACACCACTGAATATCAGAATATAATTTTTTGATAACAAGAAAATAGATATAAAGGTTTTTTATTTTTTTTGGTGCATATTGTACTAACTGTACTGGTAATACAAAACCTGCATATGCTTTTACATGCATTCATGTGCAAAATTAACCTGTCCTTTCATAGTTTTCAGATGTGAAAACTTGTTTGCAAATATGCAAAATAATGCATACGAAGCAGAGATTTTATTGCAGTCTTTAGTGAAAATCAGCAAAAAGTGGTTTATGTTGAAATTCAAGTGTGTTTCTTTTTTTTTTTTCATGATTGCAACATGAGTGCAAGGTTGTTATACCTAAAGTGTATGGAACAGGATCTGTTCTCAAGGTAATACTTTTTAAAGTGGTTTAAGCTAAACAAGGTGAGACTGTAGAAACAAACTCTGTCCTGTCATTAGCTCGTTATGGTTCATTAGTTCCAGCATTTGGAATCAGAATGCCACCTGGGTGAGCCTGCACAGGATTATTTTCTGCAGTGCTGTCTCTCCTGATGTAGTGCTGACTTTGTCATTCTCTAAGGACTGCAGGCTGGCATGAGGGGGAAGCACATAATTCTTGTTACATGTGCAAAGCCAGGAGTGAGGGAAACAAGCTTGACTAAATGCTTGGATTTCAACCAATGGTGCAGCAAACTAATGCAGGTCCTGGGAATGAAAACTGTTGCTGTATATTCATCAGCTGAAAACACTGTGAGCTTTAAGAATCAATATTTATAAAAAGAAACTGAGTATTCATCAAGTTAACCCTCTTCAGTTTAAAAGCATCAGGATTAACACTCCCATGAATAATGAAGGTGCTTGTTACTAATAACAATTAGTGATTTTATGCTGAAGGACATGTGTGGCACTTTTATTTTGAGTTGATGCGTTCCTTGGCAGCAGCAGCCAATAAAAGTGGATAGAAATGTTCAGTACCAGTAGCTGCTGCAAGGACTCTTGTAGGTCAGTTTTTCTGACTATGCTTTAAAGCTAAGAAAGTTGCATCAGCAGAGTTCCAGTTGTCCTTGAGAGCTTGATACCAGCTTAGAGCCCCTCGCTGTCACCACAGTGTGTAATTGTGGCACTGTGTTTGTGGGCTGGCAGGACTCCTTTCGAGCACTGCCCTGCTCTAGCAAACAAGCTGTTCCCATTTACACAGCCCAGCTTCTGCCATGTAAAAGCATTTTCGTCTAATTTTTTTCCTTTCCAAAAGCCCAGAGAGTGCACAGCTGTTTATTAGTGTGTGTGACAGCTTAAATGGCTCTTGTCAACAGTTGCCCAGTTAGAAAAGTGGCAGTCCTCATTTGTGATGTTGAAACAAAATGATCTCTAAACAAGTCTTGTGTACTTCTTAAAATATAAAGTGATATCTCTGGAATGTATTTTGTGAGGTAGGAAACAATTCAAAGAATAATTTGTGCTCTGTAACAGGTAAGTATGGAATAAAAAATGTTAAGATTTTTAGAACTTGTCTTTGGAAGACCAACTTGTTCTTGTGCTTACCAGCAAAGTTCTGGCTGCACATGGATCCTATGGTTATACCAATGCTGTTTGACAAAAGTAGTCGTGATATAAAGGGAGTAACATTAGAAAAAGTAATATTAGTGTCAAATGTACAATGAAGGAGAAGAGAAAAAAAGAGTTTAATTTCAAACAGTTGCAGCAGCATTTATTTCATGGAATACTGTCTTTTCTCAAACACTCACAGTGTTTTTTAAATAGAGAAAGAAATTCGGCCTCCACTGAATCTAATCATGGGTAAAACACTGACTCTTGTGGGGTTTGACCCCTACAGTTCTCAGACACTGCTGGCTGTGCTCTGTGGGGAAATCAGATCTGCAAACTCTGAAAGTGAAAATTCACCATGTTTTTTTCTAAACAGCTTTGTGAATAACTACTGAAATCCAGGGTGCATTCGAGATTGCAAAGCATTTGCTAAAACTGTGTGTGGGAAGTAAATGGAAAAATTTCGGTAACTTTGGTAAAAGTTTAAGCATCATAAAGGATTCCTTGAATGAAGATTTGTCCATCTACTTTAATGTAAACCTGTTTGCTATGTGCAGGTGAAATCAGCCTCAAAACTATTCAGGTTTTCTCACACTTACCATTCTCTCACTCGACAATACAACTTCAAGTTTGTAACTGATTCCAGAGCAGAGAAATAGTTCGCTTACATGGAGAGAGAGCATGCATACTTAATAGAGTATCTGTCCTTTTGAAGAAGATAGAGCAATTAAAATCATTATAATTTATGCACATAATTACGTGCATAATATGTGTATAATTTATGTGTAGACAGGGGGGAAAAATTCCTTTACTGGGGAAGTAAGGCTGAGAAAACTGAGGGGTGAGCTACTGATGTGCGAGATGACTGCAAATTTCAATTTCATGCTTTCCTTTTTCATATTCATTGTTGCTATTTTATGAGCCTACTTCTGTGGAAAAGTTAGTCCTGACCCAGACCTCTTCAGAGAAAAAGCCTGAAAGTCAGAGTGGAAGTGTGATGACCTGTGTGGGAAAGAATTTGATATGTTCTGTATGTACAGTACATCCTCCCATATCCTATGGCTTCCTAGTACCACAGGGATCACTTGGTTTTCTTTTTTCTGGTTTATTTTTTCAAAACTCAGTGATGCAATTGCTGATTGCTTTAACAGTAGTTTAGTTTTAACAGTTTCCTAAGCAAATACATAAATTCATGAGATCAGAAGATCTTACCATGGCTCTGTAAGGGTGTTGCTCTCCTGGAAGTTTCTAGACATAAGTGGAACCAGTACTTATATAAAGCTCTCATGCAAGTCCCTAAATTGCCCTGTAAGCCTTTATTAAACTGGAGGAAAGGGTGACCTACTTGATGAGTAAGGAATGGACTGTGTTGAACAGCCTGGAAGCAGGTCAAGGAATGCTGCAGCTGTTGTCTTGTAACGTACTAAAATACTGCCCTTCAGCACTTTTGATGCTCATCTGTAGTGCAGAATAAGAGCAGTGTAACAAACTCTCATCCCATCCCATGCCTTGTTTTCTTTCTTAGGTTTTTTTTGTTTTTCTGAAACAGCTATCCCACTTTCCAGGGTATTTCAAACAACACAAAAATGTATTTTAGGTGAACTGACAATCCATACTTCATGAACAAAGTTTCTGAACTAGGAAGATATTCAAGAGATGAATGTTTTTCATTTCCAGTATTACTTGTCTTTAGGTTAAGACTATGGGTTATGAAGATTATTATTTATTATGCTTCTTGGGTTTCAAGTAACTTTGTTTTAGAAGAGGGTAATTGTTTTTGCTGTAGCTGTTTTTGCTGTAGCTAAAGGGCACTGAGTATCCCAGAGTAGCTGCCTTAGGTGTAATAAATACATGCACAGACAACCAGACCATGAATGTATTTTACCCTTCATCTATGGGAATAGTAAACAGTAACTATGTGGCATGTTAAGACCTAAATTAGTCTTTTTGTGCCACTGGAATTTTTTCCTTTAATGAAACATCAATTCCCTTGGCATTTTTATGAGCAGCCACTGTTTTTCTTTCTTTCTAGTGAAGCAAAATCTTACAGTGCTGCACTTTGCCACCTTTTTTCCTTATTATTTCTGGAGTGTCCTAATGGCTTTGAAAACTAATTTACTTCCCATTCCACTTCTCTTGCCAGCTTGGGTAGAAATGGCTTGATTGCATACAAAAATAAAATACACCCTAAAAAGAAAAAAAAGGAAAAAATTGTATTAAAGAACATTCAGGTTAGAGAGTGATACAGCTGAGGGAGCAGAGGCTGTTGTCAGAACTGTAAGAACAGCTGTACTGAGTTGTATATTTTATAATATTATAGCATAAATATAGCATAGTCTAAAGGATGATAGGAAAGCAGAGTGGATGAACCTGGAGAATTTTATCTGTGCCACTCACGGCAGATCTGTAGCATTGGATGAAATCATGGTAATTTTTAATAAATTTTTTGAGGTACTTCTTGAAAATGTGACGAACTTGTCAGCAAAGCTGTAAGGGAGAACTGTGGAAACCAGAAATACCCACTAAAGGCAGCTGGTTACAGCCTCTCTAGGGGCCCAGTGAACAAATGGATTTATCCCCAAAGGAGGGAACAAGTGCCTTAGTTTTGCTGTAGGACTTTGGGTTAGGATCTGATTCTGTAAAATTCAGAGCAACTTTGGAGTGCTGATAAATCTCACCCCCTGCATGAAGTCTGAGTCTGTATCTCCTTTTGAGGGTTTTCAAAGAGATCTGCAGCTTGTTTATGAATCCTGAACCCGTCAGCCTCCTCCTTCCTTTTGTTTGAGAAAGAATTAAAGGTTTAGCTGGGTTCTTATGAGTGTTACTGGTTATTGCACTGCACTGTGATTACTGATTAGCTGCTGTGTTTGCCAAAGATAGGATGCTTGAACTGCAGAAATGTAGTAATAGTGACCTTAAGGATGCTTTTGGGAAGACCAAAATCTTGCAGTGATAGATGCCAGGAATTATGAGGTACTAAACAGAGAGGAGTAAAAAGTTGTACTGGTGTGACTATTGCTTATAGAGTAAAATTCTCATTTTGTTGCAATATGAGCCACAAAACTGAGGTGCTCAGTGTATCCATTTTAACTTCCTCTTGGATCATTAGTAAAGAACAGAGAATATGGTACATATAAATAGCCAGTTCGGTCTGTGTTGTGTCAGGGAACACCAAGGGTTAACAGGAGCTGTATAGATGTTTTTCACAACTGAGGTGCAACTCAGGCTGTGTAGTTCCTGTCCTGTAGATCTGGAGGAAAACAAATTCCACCTACTGCAAACCTGGAACTCCTGTGGAGTGATGGTAGATGCAATCCCATAGCCACTCTTTCCAAAGCTTATTTTCCCATTCCATGCATGTGAACACCAATCCAGATGCTTGCTCTGCAGAAACATGGGTGCAGAAAACCAATTTTAATTAAACTTTATTAAAGTTTTAAATAGATGAGTATTATAAGGCATTCTCATTAAAGCTCGACAGCAGATGACTTCATTATTTTCCTTGGGTTAGGAGTAGCTAGTTTACAACAAGGCCAGAAAAAAAATCGGCTTTAAAATTGAGGTTATCTAGTCTTTTATTCTCTGTTCCTCCTGCTGTTTGATGAAGATTAATCAGTTCACCCCGTGTTCTGCAAATACAGAGGCTATGAAAGCCTCTTAATCTAAGTCTAAAATGCTCTTGCTGTTCCTGCAGTGGAATCTGCCGTGACTTGTCACCAAGTAGATGCACTGGGCTCATTCTTTTTCACTCTAACATCTGAAGCGTCTGGCAGGATTGGCCAGATTGTCTGCGGTGTGAATTTGCTTAGTGAGGACTCTGTGTAGTGCCACGTGAATGCCTTTCCATGCATACTCTCCCAGCAGTCTGGGAACTGGGAGGGTGTTAGGCATGTGTAGGGAGAGCAGTTTGTGAAAGAGATTAAAGCAATGGTGCTGGGCATCTTTCCCTCACAATTTTTCACTCTAATAATCCATGGCAGAACCCATTTCAAGTTTTGAAACTTGAAATATTTTAGCATAAATTCACCTCGAAGATGGTGGAACCTTCCTCAGTTTTAAGCTTGGGTTGTCAGTTTCTTCTTCGCAGTGTAACTTAATCTCTAAATTCTTAAGAACCATAAAGCCCAAATCCAACAGTTACAGTTTACTTTTTTCTCTATGCTAATTAGATAAATAAGAACTTGGGAGTTGCTTGGTTTTTGGGCAGCCTGAAAGGCCTTGCAGTCTTTTTATTTTTTTATAGATAGCTAGGTCAGGGATCTATACCTGTTTCATCTATGGCTCCTCTCTGTGACACGCTGTAATGTGTTTCATACTTGCTCTCCTATGAAAATGCTCTTCAACACTGGATCTGTAGGTTGCTGCTGAACATTGAACCAAAAGAAAGTGGACAAAACCTCTGTGCTGAGACCCTTGTTTTCCAAAGAGCATTCAGAGGGAGTGTGGCACTGCCTACATCTGTGGTACCACTGGAAAACTAACCAGTCTGTAGCCTCAGGCCTCTGTTAAACAGGAAATGAGAGCCCTGAAGCAGCACAGTGACCTGGCAAGAGGAGTTTTCCCAATAGCAATGATGGAGTCTTAAAAAAAAATAAAATTAAAAGATAAGCTTTGAAAACCTTTTTGTTTGCACAAAAAATACTGGGAGGTGGGCATGATGGTGCAGGCTAAAAGGCATTTTGCTGTTTAGCTTCATTGTGGTTAGAAATAGACTTCTGTGAAGGAAGGACTTGCCACCAGGATCCTGTGTTTGTCAGCCTTTTTGAGGGAGAGACGTGAGCTAGACAAGGACCTCAGGAGAGGGCTGGTGATGGTGAAACAGGATTCCCCTGTCCCTTTTGGTATTTACGGGAGGTTTCGGATCTGCCACTCTCAACTGAAGAGCTCACATTTCACTCTTTCCAAAGAGACTGTAATCAGTAGTAGCCCATTGAGCTAATTGTTTGCTTGTTTGTGTGTTTGGAAACAGCAAAATTAAGAGAGAAATGAGCAGAGGCAGGCTGCCTTCTTAACAGAGTCCCAGAAATTGGAGTAATTTTCTGTGTGTTGAACAAGCCTGCAGCCAAAGTCTCTTTTGTCTGAAAGTGACATATTAGTCTCCGAGTTCCTTAGAAAAGAGGAAAATTACTGGCCAGTGGGGCCATTTATTTTTCTTTCTGTGTGTTTAAGGAAAAAGAAACACGGTCCGTTGCCTGGATCAAAAGGAGTAGCTCACTCTACTACCCCTCCCCTTCCTGATCCAGAGAACAAATCCCCATGGCGGTGTTTTAAGGTGCTGCTCTGAATTTTGTTGCCCTTCCAGTTAAAATAAAACATAAATTTTTGTAACTGCAAAGGAATTGGGTGTGTAGAACTCAATGAAATAATGGATTCATGGTTGAAAATCTCCCTCAGCTGTTTCTCTGTTGCACTCAGGGACTCGGCTGCGTATCAAAGAGCAGAAATTCATACATAGGTTATTCTCTTACCAAATTTCCTCCCTGCAAGTACAACGAGTAGATATGATTCATGCTGGGTAATAGAGCAATGGCTAAGAAGGTATTAAACTCTAAATTTTTAGTTATCAAAATGCATGAGAAGTACGGAAGGGATGGGGTGGAGGGGAAAGATGTAAAGGGGTGAATGAACCTGTCTTGGACAATGTAGCGGTAAAGCTGGACTAATCCTCGAGATCCAGTGGAAAGATTTAGGGCTCATGCTCACACAGTGAGCTGCTGTAGCAGTTTGAGGTGTTGCTACTCTTTGGCAGAGTGTGGGAGGAAAGCAAATTCTGAGATGAATAAATACATGATTCTGTCTCCTAGTCCAGGGTACTTCTGCTCTGTTTTGAGATGTATTTGTTGGGGATGACCTTGCAGAACTATTCCCTCAGGCTGGAGTTTGGGTCCCTCTTCTCTATGGCAATAACAGTCATAAATTGGTTATGGAGTTCCTAAGCTTCTTGCTCTTAGAGGTGAAAGGAACAAACTTCTAGATATTGTAGGCTTGAAAAAGTTACAGAGCGCTGCAGCTTCTCAGAGGAGGTAATTTTCTGCTTTGGTACAAGAGGATCAAAATAACTTTGTGAAAGACAATTTTATGCATGTTAAAGGGAATAGCATAATGTTATAGTATCAATATAAAATACTCTAAAGTACAATAGGAAAGCAAAGGAGGTGAAACTTGAGAATTTCATCTGTGCCACTCAAGGCAGCTCAATCTACCAAGAGTGTGGTAATGCACATGTGCCCTGGTGATGAAACAGGGTCCAAACCTGTGTTCCCTCACAGGGACCCAGCACTTGGTACATCTCCTTTTGAAACCACTTTGAGATCTCTGTCACTATTTCAATGGCCTTTGCATGCCTTTGAGTATATATTTTTTTTTCTTTGGAAGAATTCAGTTGATGAGCAGTATTTTTTCTGCTGCTGAGAATACCAGTTCTGTGTTTCAGACCGTATCTGTTCAATATACGTATCATACATATTTGTGTATATTATGTGTATATTAAAGTCCAATAGAGAAATACAGCTAAATGCAGTCCTCTCTTAGGTAGATGAAGAATGAAGTCTGTATTTAAATGGGTCTGCTTTGCACGTATTGCGGCCTCTGGGAGCTGGCTTCCCTCCCAGCCTGTGCTGATCACACTCCAAACTCCTTACTGAGTGCTCTGAGATTTTATATGCATATATATGAATATAAGAAGTCTAGAAAGTCTGGAAATCCATGCAGAAATTGCTTCCAAACTCTTGGCAAGCAGCCAGAGCAAATGTGACAGAAAATGAGGATTTTTTTTTTTTCAGCGAGCTGGGCAGTGTTTGGTAGCTGGGTCTCTCCTGGGCACTTAGGGATGCATTTACCTGCAGTGGAGCTGCAATTCTGTGTATTTCCCCATTATCCTTAACTCTAAATTTGTCTCCCAGCAGCAGTGCTGCATGCTGAGAGTCAAGGGGGCTTTTTACACCTCTGTCCATGATGATGTCTCTTCTAAATGAAATATAATGCATACAATACTGAATAGTTTTGTTTTAGAGCATGATGTCAGGGGCAGGAATAGTGAGCCCAGTTCTCCAGCCTCCCAGCTGAGTACTTAATAAGCCCAAACCAATGCTTTGTCAGCTCAGAGCAGCCAAAACCACTTTGTATTTTATTCTTTCTGGCTATGATTTCAACGTGCATCATGTTAGTGTTTGATCTGTACCTGTGTATTCTGATGCACACATAAGGGATGGCAGGATAGAAGGTGCTCGAGATGGTAATCACTCGTATTTCTATGCAGTTTATTTCGTAGAGGTCCCGCGCTAAGTGACTGCTGACTCACTGCTGTACAATTTTAGTTGGATGTTTAAATCCCTTCTGAGTGCCCTCGGCCTTGCAAACCGTGGAAGCTGTTTCGTGTGTGCAACAGCAGTAGGGGCTCAGCCTCTGGAGACCTCTCCATGTGTGCTGCCAGTGTCAGGACTAAATTATGGAGAAGCCAATTAGGATCCATACCCAACAAATTCTCCACTGAGATAAAGCAGTCGGCAGAGAGGTCTTGTTTCTGCTTACAGAGGTGTTTCTTAATAAGCTCCAGCAGGTCTAGGAACAATTTGATCACTGGAGAGTTTCTCAAGGAGGCACTTGAAAGATTGTGGAGACTTGAATTTTCAGGATGATTTTCATGCCTGCCTTGCCTGCATAAGGCAGGGTGAGCTAGGATTTCAGTTTTCTCTTCTTGTTTTAACTCTCTTTCTCAGCATGTGAACTTGGTGCAACTGAAGGCGGAGGGGAGGAGAGGGCAAAGACACTCAGCAGAAATCAGTCAACTACAATAAAAACACAGAAATGTCCTGAAGCTGGTTTTACTGCTGAGACTGGAGGGAGGAGAGGATGTTAAAGTGTCAGTAGGGCATCAGAGCTATTGCAGAGTCCAGTTGTCCCTGGGTTTTGAATTCCCAAACAGATTTTTGCAATAGTGTGGTATTTCACATTTGACTTCAGCCATTTTTATCTCTAACAAGGAGGAGGAATTCAGGGCAAGAGTGTCAGCAGAACTGCAGGTGAATGCAGGGCTGTAGGAGGTTATTTTCAGTGACATCTGCTACAATAGCCTGGAATTGCCAGGCAGGATGCTTTTCTCCCTGTTCAGAGCCCTTCTCACCAAGAGCAAATGAAATGTAGTTTTCAGGTCTGTTGTCACTGAAAAATGGTGTGAGATGCCCCTTAACACTGTTGAATCATTTGTTTGGCCAGCGCTGTGCAGAGCTTGTGAGTTTTATACCTGTGGCTTTGATCCAGGAGTGACTTCCAGGAGGGGAATAGCAGGGTGCTAGAGCAGAACTGACTTTATCTGAGTCCCTGACCACTGGCTTATGGACAAGACAGACAAATACAAGGAAGAAATGTTGCATGAAATTCCAGGCATGCCAACCATTGCTGCTTCATCTGTAGCATCAATTGCTGTGATGACTAAATTATTTTACAGGGAAATTCAGTCTTTATGGTGTGGTCTTTGGGAGTTCTTAAGCGGATTTTTCTGCTCCTCATCCTCAGCAATTGTGTTAACTCTTAACCTGCTCCTCAAAGGTCTAAATTTAAATGTAAAACCTATGAATATAGCAATTATATTCTTCATGACTTTGCAGACTTGCTGACAAAGCATTCAGGGATAGAAAAGACACAAAATGAACAAGCAGGTAACAGGCAAGTTTTTATGGAATTCAAAGTGAAATTGTTCCTTCTGTCAGCTGAAAATTTGTATATGAAAGGAACTGCTAACCCAAATGGAAGAGCCAGACAAATTTAAATGTAAAAGTACCCTACTCCCCCTTCTTCTGCTGGCCTTGTAAAAATAAGATTTTTTGGCATTTTGGGTAGATTGATGTAGTGTGTCACTATGTCAGGACTTGGAGTTTCAAGCCGTGTATGGTTTTGTGGTTAAAACCAGCATCAAAATGTGGACTAGAAATCAGATGATTTTTTTTCTGCTAAAACAAAAAAACCTTCATGATAATGGTAGTTTTACTACTGGAGGCAGGATGTATATCCATATGTCCCATTTAGGATTCACTTTGAGGATCCTGTGGAGATTCACGTTACCTGCAGGGTTTGAGGATTGCTTTTTATTTATTTTTTTTTTTAAAAGGATTTTTTGTGCTAAAAAATTGTAGTAAAAATGTGTATAAATTCTCATAAACCTGCTGTTGAACTTGTAAAATTAATTTCCTAAACAGCTGGATTTCAAGAATTGCAGATTTTAAAACCTATTTTTGACACAGTGCTTCCACCTGAGCTCAGGGATGGAACAAGCAGCCTGTACTTGTGAGCAGTGTTGGCTTTTCCAGAACTTGCTTTAAAGTGCCCAGAAGGTGGTGCCATGGTGTTGGTTTTGGCTACAGGAATGCTGAGAGCTTGAGGTTTCCTTTGGGTTTAAATTAAATCACGTAATTTTATATGCTCTGATCAGAAGCTAACGTTTTAAGAAATGGAATTTTAAAAATAATTGTAGAGGTAAAGTGTATTTTTGCTGAAGAAAGCAGCTGGATTTGATACACGTGGCTGAAATACCTCCACTGTCCTTATAAACGCTTCTGAAAACAGAACCAGTTTTCTAGGGAAGCCATGACTCTGCTTAATCCCTGTTCATGGAGAGGCACAGTCGTTGTCACTCATGGCTCTCAGAGCATCTGGCACAGTCGGGTTCAGCACCTTTGCCTCCTGTGAGAAACAGGAGTTGCTCAATGCTGTGTCTAGAGGAGGCAAGTCAGTTCTTAGTAAGTATGTCTGCCATTTAAAACCAGATACTTTCTACCCCATACAGTCATCTCCTGATGTTAATAATCAGTGCCAGACAAGACATCTTTGTATTTCCACTTAATAATGATTAATCACGATTAATTAGAAGCTGCTTTTTTGGAAAGATAGGTAAACAGTCTGTCTGCTTGTTCTTGGTGCTGCCTGTCTCATACAAAATCAAAGGGTTCATTTGGTGCTGGAAATTTCAGGCTGAAATGCTGCAGGCTGAGAAACCACTTCTGGATACGACAACAATTGATTACATCCCCTTTTCAACTCTTAGGCAAAACCCCCAGACAATCAAACAAAGAATCCCTACGAATGTGTGTTTATATATATGTATGTGTTGGGGTCACTATTAGCAGAAATCAAAACAAAACCTTAACAAAAAACCTTATTAAGAGAGCAGTGAGAAGGTGATACAAATTAGTTTTCCTTCCCTGATCCTCTTAAAATGTGCCTGCCAATTTGTCAAAGCTTCTGGGAGGCTGCGATGTTAAAAAATGCATGCTGAGGAATGGAGAGAAGTTGTACAGCCCTGCAGAGACTTGAATCCTTAGCAGCAGATGCTGCTTCTATGTTCTCTTTTACTCCATTTCTGAGTAAGCTACACAAATTTAGCATTAGAGAGCCAGAAGCAGTGAGTAAGGAGAAAATCATGTCATCTTTGGAGACAAGATTCAAACTGTATAGAAGAGCACACACAAATTCCTTCCAGGGTTATACGGGCTTGGGTCAATAATTTGTTCATAGTGTTTAAAAAACCATTAAATTACTTGCCAACCTCCTGTTAATAATGGAAAAGTCCTCATAGAACCTGAAGACCTGAACAATGGAGACGCCCCAAAAGTGCAATAGGTTTTATTGTAATCATGAAACCGCAGTCTATAAATATTTAAAATCTCTTAAAATTGTATTTCTAACTCTCCCTTACGCAGGCTCCTGAATGCAGTGTTAATGTGAGCGAAATGCTTCTGGGAAACCCAGGGAAATGCAATAAAACTCAATTTAATACCGACTTACCCACATTCCTGTGCCCGCTGCTGCTGGATTTTGGTGGTAAATCAGACATGGGCCACTTAGTGTTTATTTCAGCAAATATGAGTACTGGCATCCAAGTTCATATCTGGAGTTCAAACTTCTTTTAGGCTGTTGTGGGGTGGAAGCATGGAAGAAGCAAGTGAGTGTAGTTCTTGGAGGAGGAAATTGAGCAGTTGATGTTTTACCGATATTTTAAGTTTAGCAGGCACTGATGCAACTCCTGGTTGACTTGGTCACACAGTGATGGTGATAAGTCACACAGTGTCATGTGTCTTACCTGGAAAGTCTCATTTGCTGCAGTGAACCATGATCTGCAGAACCTAGGGGACCAGAAAGTCCTCTGGTTTGACGCTCTGGCAGCTCAGAACCCCTGAAATTACAGGCAACACCCCAGAAGCTGTGATCCGTGCCTGACCATTGGCTTCAGTTCTCCCCACCTACCCCTTACCCCATCTGCTGTAATTCCTTCTCTCTGCCTTTGTAACACCCCCTGGTTAACGTTCTATTGGTTATGGTATGTTTTCCACGCCCCTGTTGTCGGGGTACAAAACGGCCCCCACACCACATGGCTGGCGGATTGCTCCGTGGTTTTTACCATGCTCCAATAAACCCCTTCCCCCACGGAGAGCCCCTCCGCCTACTTTCCTGCTTCCTTTGCACGCCGTAGCCATCGGTGGTCGAGGCAAACCCGATCGGTGATTTGCCTGTCCTCCTGTAAGGAAGGAACGAGCTATGGGAACTAAATTATCCCTTGCCCAGTGGAGCAGGTATCCTCTTAAGTTACAATTTTAATTTTTCTAAAGGACTTCTGAAGCGCTTTGTTACGTGGATCTTCCACCGATTCCCTAAAGCTGCTGCCGAACACGCACAGGACCCTCCATTTTGGGTTCGGGTTGGGGAACGGCTCGGAGAAGCCGCTGTGACAGGAGACAGGGAGGTTTATCCTTTCATGCCTATCTGCGGTGCCATAATAAATGCTCTGAAGAAGTCCCGGGTGGTGGGTGACTCTAATTCTGTCCCCAGTTGTTTCTTTGCTTTCCCTGGCCCCTGCCTCCCTGTGGTCATGGCATAGCCCCGTCCGCTGCAGCTCGCCGAGCTCCGGCGGCGCCCGGGTTCTGACCCACTCCCGCGCGATGATCCAAGCTTGGACCATCTCCTGGAGAGCATGCCAGGTGCAGATCGGTGCTGCTGCAGTTCCCCGCAGCCCCAGTCCCGCTCCGCTTGGCACGGCTTGCCAGATTCGAGTGGGCTCTGCCGTGACCCTCCCGGCTCTCCCACCCCCTTGTTCCTAACAAGACTAGCCCTGGAGAAGAAGCCTGCCGCTCAGCGTGGGAGAGCTCCTGTCCTCTCAGCCCTCCAAAAGCTAGTCCCTACCTGACTCTTGCCAGGTTTGCGCACCCCAGCTTGAGCTCTTCCTTAAAGCCCTTTTCCTCTCCCTCATTCCCTGCCCTGCCCAAAAAGGCAACCGTTGTGCCTTTCATGGGCCCCAATCCTTTCTCACCCCAGTTTCCCCCCCCATCCTACTCGGCTCCCTCTAATCCCTTTTTACCTGCCCAAGATGGCGCCCGTGACAGCATGGTAGTGCCCACCATCTTGAGAGACGACACAAGATCCTCCATTTTGTGTCTTTCATCCTCTCAGTTTCCCGCTGCTTCGCATGGCTCCGCCCCCGGCCCCCCTGCTCCTCCGCCTTTCTCTCTGCCCCCTCCTCTTGTGTTGGCACCTCCCACTCCTGTGTCAATGGGTGTTCCTGCGCTGGACGCCTCCTTCCTCATCGGGCCCCTCCTCGGCTCCGCCCTGCTGGCTCCTCCCTGCCCCAAAAGCTCTACCCCCAGCCTCCCTACATCCAGCTCCCATGCCCCCTTCTGGATCCCACAGTCTGGAACCCGGAAGTGGGGGTGCAGACCAGGTGCAAGCCACGCCTGTTGTTTACAGTCGAGCCAGGGCATACCTCCGATGGGAACTCTTCCCCCACGCTGACCTAAAAGAGCTATGCAAAGCGAGCAAAGAGTTCACCTGAGAGTCTCAGTACTTTTGGAGCATGCTCCTTGCTTCCTTTTCTCCTAGGGTTGTAGTACCTCATGACCTTAAGAACTTTGTGGCCTGCCTCCTTTCCCAGACTATCTTCTCTGGGAAAGGATGTGGAAAAGGGTACTGCGAGGTCTTCTCGATTCCTTCCAAAGAGATCCCCAACTTTCAGCGCTCACTTTGGACCACCTGTGTGGACAAGGTGCTTGGATTAAGCCACGAGAACAGGCAGCTAACATCCCTGAAGTAGCCCTGCAAGATATCAAGCAGGCTGCTCAGAGAGCTCTGTTCCTTACTCCCACCACTGCCACACCTTACATCCACTTCACACAAGTACTCCAAGGGCAATCAGAGCCTTTTGTAGATTTCGTAGAGTGCCTCACACAGGCCATTTGCTCGCAGACAGAGGGGCACGAATTCCAACAGCAGCTGCTGACGGAGTTGGTCCGCTCCAATGCGAACAAAGCCTGCAAAGCAATTCTCAGAGTCCTACCCTTAGATCCTCCTCCCACCCTAGATCTAATGGTAGAAACCTGTGTGAAGCTGGTGTCAATCAAGCCTGAAGTTAATAACAGAGCGGTGGTTGTGGGGGTGGTGAGTCAAAGAGGGAAACCTCCATCCCAGAGCAGGTGCCACCGCTGTGGAAAGCTAGGGCACTGGGCAAAGGAATGCAAAGAACCTCAGGCAGTAACACCTGTGCCTGAGAATTTCATCCCAGGTTTGGGCCACCCGAGGCAGAGATGCTGCTGCAGCCATCGACCGAACACGCAAGCACCACCCTTAGGAAACTAAGCTAACAACGCGAATTCGCACCCTGCAATACAGCTCCGCGTGTGGACATAAATAGAGCTGCTGAACCATCAAAAAGAGACACTTTACAGGACTGGACTGAAGCTGAACTAGCCGATGCGCCAGTTCAATTCTATACTTGGAGACTGGGAAAGACAGTGCCAATCACCCTGACCTCCAGTCTCCTTGTTAAACAAACTGGTGACAGACTTGTTCCGGCCCAAGCAGCGATACCCATCCCACCAGAGTCAGATATTTTCGTTACAGGACTTGCAGCATCGGAGCACCCAGGATTTCAAGCCTTCCCATCCATACTTACCACCGATGGGGGAGGGGGGCTTGTATTCCTGGTTAAATGTCATCACGCTTCTCTTTTTATTCCAGAAGGTGCTACGATCGCACAAGGACGAGTCATTCCAAAAGATTGCCTGACAACCCACGAAGAGCCCCGAGTGTTCTGGGCAGAAGTGATGGGACCCAATTGGCCAAGCCTCGAGTGTGAGTTGAGCCAAGGGGGTGAGCAAGTTCGCATGCCAGGTATGGTGGATACCGGGGCAGACGTCCCTGTGATCTCTCATAGAGACTGGCCCCAGGCATGGGAACTAGAACCAGTGGCCGGGAACATTACTGGGGTTGGGGGTAGAGCTACAGCTCTAAGGAGCACCCAAAATGTGACCATCCAGGGCCCAGAAGGAAATTCGGCAACCATTTGGCCTTACATTATTGAGGCAGGGTTTACATTGTGGGGTAGGGATACCTTGTCCCAGTGGGGAACTCGAGTTGTTGTTCCAGCAGCCCAGGGTTTTTAGGGCAGGCCACTGTTGAGCGCGACCACCCATGCATCAATTGGCTTTCTGACACCCTGATCTGAGAGGAACAGTGACTGTTATCCATTGAAAAACTTTGCGCTCTCGAGTCCCTCGTGGAAGAGCAGCTTAACGAGGGCCACATAGTTCCAACTAATAGCCCTTGGAATGCCCCCGTGTTCGTTCTCCCAAGACCGAAGCAAAACGGGTGGCGACTCTTGCACGATCTGCAGAAAATCAACACAGTCATGGAGGATATAGGACCCCTGTAGCCAGGCATGCCCTTGCCGTCAATGCTCCCTCGTATGTGGAAGCTAGCTGTCATAGACATCAAAGACTGCTTCTTCCACATACCTCTACACCCCAGTGATGCTCCCAGATTTGCCTTCTCAGTGCCATCCATTAATTGGCAAGCCCCCATGCGCAGATATCATTGGACAGTGCTGCCTCAGGGCATGAAAAACAGCCCCAGCATTTGCCAATGGTATGTTGCGGGTCCTGTCCCCTGTCCAGAAACAGGCTCCAAAGGCAATCATTCTTCATTATATGGATGACGTCCTTGTGTGTGCCCCAGACGAGACACACTTAGACCTAACTCTAAATCTGACAACTTGGGCAATTGAAGCTGCAGGTTTTGTAGTCCATCCTGACAAGATCCAGCACCTGTGCCCCCTGACCTACCTTGGCCTCCACATCCATGAGATGACCATCACTCCCCAGCAGCTTGTCATCGCTGACGAGCCTCGGACCCTCCGCGACCTACAAGAACTGTGCAGTACAGTAAACTGGGTCCGGCCTCTGTTGGGGATCTCAACAGAAAGCCTCACCCCCCTCTTTAACCTTCTGCAAGGTGATGGTGGGTTAGACTCTCCCCGATCTCTAACCCCAGAAGCATGAGAGGCCATTGGTAAGGTCCAGAAAGCCCTATCCACCAGGCAAGCCCACCGGTTGGAACCAGACCTGCAGTTCAAATTCATAGTTATGGGCCAGCTACCACATCTGCAAGGCCTGATTTGCCAGTGGGACGACAATCAAGGGCCCCCTCTTAATCACAGAGTGGGTGTTCTTGCCTCACC
>VZTI01003085.1:1123899-1189529 GCA_013397865.1 Struthidea cinerea | reverse complement strand
GGGGCCCCGCAGGACCGCGCGGGAGGGCGGCGGAGCGTCCCTGTGTATCCTTCCTGAGGCGGTCTCTTAGCGCCGGGGCCGGGCGTTTCCCGGGGCCGGCCAAGCCCTGCGAAGGAGGGCCGGGGCCGCGGGGCTGCGGGGGACCCGTGTGGGGCGGCGGCGGGGCCGGGGCAGCCGCGTCCCAGCCCCCGCCCTGCCCCGCGGTCAGGGACCGCCTCAGGGGTGTCTTCAGATTAAAGCTTCTACGTTGTGGGTTTAAAACTGCCGTGGGAAAGTTGTCTTCACAAGCAACTTCGGAGTTTTCTTGTTTTCCCTCTTCTAGGAGATTATGCCATTAGGAACAGTGTTTTCCATCTTAACGTGGGGGTTCTTTTTTTTTTTTAATTTTAGTAGTAAGAACAACTGACGCAAACTCTTAAGGTCCGCCTGCAGAGCGCTACTTAAATAATTACTGGCGTGAAGCAGGGCTGGTCTGGCTGTATGGAGAGCTTTTATTTAGTGATGTTAATCAATTTCAGTGTAAACAACTAATCCTTTGGGGTGTGGGGGGTTGGGGGCAGAGTGTTTGCCATTTAACATTTTCCCTGTTATACCTGCACCCTTATGTCAGAGGTTTAGATAACTACACAAAAAGTCCCTTCAAATGAACATAAAGGTGGGATTTTTCAGCTGGCTGTATCATGGAAGATGAGCGCAAAGCCTCTCCTAAAATCCCTTTAAAAAGTAAAATGCAATTACATTTTTTTTCTGGATGAGCATAAAGTTTGTTATGACTGTAACATGCAATTATGGGACCTACTCTGTATAAGGTCAATCAATATAACAGGCTAATGTATCTTTTAATGAGCAGTTCAATCCAGTTTCTGTTGTCCTTAACACAATCTTAGGGGTAGCGATTTAATGTTTCATTTTGAACAGGATTTACAAGAAGAACGTCGGGCATTGAAAGAGGATCAAAAATTACGTCGGAGCAAGGCAATGAAATATTTGATGGAGACAAACAGAAGAAGAAGGCAAGTAACTAGCGTTCCTTTAGTGGAGGATTGGAAAAATAAAAAAGAAAACCAAAGCAAAAAGAGTCAAAACCTTGAGACAGATCAATATATCTCTAGTATTTTCATGTTCTCTTTGATAAATAGCTCACTGCTTTGGCCTAGAGGAATCTAAGCTAAAAAGTTTCACCAATCCAGTTTCATGCCATAGGACAAATAAAATATAAAAAGAGCAATATTCTGATTTACTCACTAATTTTTGGAAACTCACTGTAGTCACTTGTCAACTAAAGGTAAGTAGCACTTTCATGTTGTGGCTCTGATCTGCATTTCTAGTGTTCTGGGTTTTATTAGCTTCAATGGATGTATGAAAAATGCACTCAGCTGCACAGCGTGGGCCAGCAGGCAGACAGTTGCCTTCTGAAGTGTGTGCTTTTCTGTCTGCACGGCATAACAGCTGCACAGCCTCCCCTTCATGCCGAGGCTTTGTGCTCCCACTTCCCAATAAACACAAAGCCACATCTTTCTTGTACAGGCTTATATTTATAATAAAGTTATTTTGTACTGACGTTTTAAACAGCTTTGCATAGTCTGTCTTTCTGCACACATGAGAATGTAAAGCCATGAAATATTCTGTGACAAATTGATTACGTAAATTATGCACTAAAATGGCTCAGTGAAGTGCTGTAAGTAGTTTAATGGCCATAGAGGTCTTTTCCCTTGCACCAAGATGGTGCTTCCACATACAGGGGGCTCAGCTGTGTGTACTGTATAGGCAGATGGGTTCCTCCTTGCAAGCCCCCAGCCTCAGAACAGCTTCCTCTGCCTCTTGTTGCCTCATTAATGCTCGTGCCCCACAGTTTCCCTATCAGATTACTTCTGTTGTGCAATGCTTACTTATTAACATACGTTCATAGCTCATAAGAGAGGTGGTATATATTGTTTATATTGCCATTTTAGCCTGACAGCATGTGCTGTCAACTTATGTTTTGAAATATAAAGAAAAATGGAAGACGAGGTATAATCACCTGTGAGTGATTAAAGACAGAGTGCACAACCTTTGCAGATAATAAACTGAGTCTCAGTTGAAAAATTAAATACCTAATTTCATTTTCTGGAACAGAACCACTGTAATGCTACGCATCTCAGATGAACACTGTTTATTGTATTACTGGTCTTGAAATATTATACTCTAATGTAAAAGCAAATACCAGACAGCCTACATATTTTTGACAGACTGGTGTAGGTAAAGTAATACTCATGGATACATAAATACATTTCCATATGTATTTCATTGCAGCCTTAAGAAACAGAGTATAAATCCAAGTTACTCAGGTGAGCCACTTAAAAATTTAGGTATGGTATTCATAAAATGTAGTCGTTTCAATTTGTGAAAATTGAGAATGGCATAATTATTAGCACAATAAGCAGTTCAAATGGAAGTCTATGGTAACTGAAGAGGAGTAAGGTGTCTCATGTTAGAAAGGTAGTAAGTGCATACAATGTTTTAAGCTGTGACATATAATTAAAAATTAGGGGTCACTGCATGTGTGCAGGAAAGTAATTTGAAAATAAAGTTCCTTGAATCTGAATGTTTTTTCCTGAGTTATGCGGGTAGGAATTGATTGGTCAACCATCAGGTGATGTCTCAAATCTCTATATGAGCCAAGTTTCATTAGCTTTCGTTCACATGTAAAGGTGTTAGATATGATGAGGGTTTCTCAAGGGTAGCATGACTTTCTTAAGCTCCGCATTCTCACCTGGCAGCACCCAAAGCTATCCCTGCCAGGGATTACAGGCATGTATCAGGAGTTATTCTTGGCACTGCTGGTGTACAATTTCAAAAGAGAAATTGCATCTTTTGTAATTTTTATATGGAGAGTAGGAATGAGTGCACTGTGAAGTGTGACTGTCCATTTTCCACCTCTAACCTTTACACAGAATGGTTGAGGTTGAAGGGACCTCTTGAAGTCATCTGGTCAAACACCTCTACTCAGGAAGGGCCACCTAGAGCTGGTTGCCCAGGACTAGCTTTTGAGCTTCTCCAAGAATGGAGAACTCCACAACCTCTCAAGGCAATCTGCATCAGTGCTTGGTCATCCTTACCAAGAAAAAAGTGTTTCCTGATATTCCAAAGGAAGCTTCTGTGTTTCAGTTTGGTCCCACCAGCGGGCATTGCTGAAGATAGCCTGGCTCTCTCCTCTTTGCACCTTTCTTCCAGGTATTTATAGACATTAATAAGATTCCCTTGAGCCTTCTCTTCTCCAAGCTGAACAGTCCCAGACCTCTCAGCCTTTCCTCCTNCTTCATTGAACTCTCTCCAGTCTGTCCATGTCTCTCTTGTACCGAGGAGCGCAGAGCTGGACACAGTCCTTCAGCTGTGGCCTGCCTCGTTCTGAGCAGAGGGGAAGGATCACTTCCCTCTACCTGCTGGCTAAGCTTTGCCTAGTGCAGTTCAGGATACCATTGACCTTCTTTGCAGCAAGGTTGGTCCCTTCTCCCAAGTAACAGATGCTGTAGCATGAGAGGAAATGGCCTCAAATTGCACCAGGGGAGGTTTAGATTGGATGCTAGGAAAATTTTCTTCATGAAGAGGATTGTCAAACATTGGAAAAGGCTGCCCATTGGAGCGGTTGCATGTGGTACTTCAAGATGTGGTTTAGTGGTGGACTTGGCAGTGCTGGGTTTGTTGTTGGACTTGATGATGCTACAGGTCTTCTCTAACTGAAATGATTCTATGTTTCTATGTTTAATGAAGATGTTAAAGAGGACTGGGCCCAGTACTGACTTCTAGGGTTCACCACTATGTACTGGCCTCCATTAAGACTTTGTGTCACTAATCGCCACCCTCTGGGCCTGACCATTCCGATCGTTTACATTCCACCTGTGTGTCTGCTACTTCAGCCTGTACAAAAGCATCTCATTTATGAGGATCATAGGGGAGGCAGTACCAGCAGCCTTAGTAAAGTCCAAAGAGACAATATCTACTGCTCTCCCGTCATCTACAGGACTGTCATTTCTTTGTAGAATTTTATCAAGTTGATCAAGCATTACTAAATTTAGTGTCAACCTTAAGTTTATAAATTTTCTCCTCAAAAAGTAAAAGCAGTGAATTCCCTTTAGGAAGAAGCACTGTGAAGTGTGAAAATACAGGAGAGTTTCTGCTGTCTTCTTAATCTTGTGTCATTTAGGTTTATTCTCTTCATATTGCTTTGCGGAGGAAAACTTTTCTGTCGGTTTTTCTTTGTGTTTTTTTTTTCAGGAACCACCAGCAGACCTCCTTTAAACAAGGTTATACCAAAGCACTTTTTAAGCTAATGAGAACTGCATATGCATGTGCATATGCAAAGTTCTTGCAGATTGAGGTCTTCTGTTTTCAACCTTTTCTATATGTACTTGTTATTAAATTCTCCCTGACAGTCTAGTATTGTTGTCAATACTTCTAAAATGCAGCACCTTCACCATTAAAAATACTCCTACAAGCTGTGCTCAGTTAATTGGTTTAGTAGTAAAAGACAAAATCACTTACTCAGAAAAGGGCAAGGATAGCTTTGGAAAGAAAAGTCTCAATAACTTAAATCACAGATCTTTTTCAAGCCCCTGATGTCATCTGTTTCTTTGCATCTCTTGTACTGACCAAACTCCTTAGTTTTGTGTTAACAACAGTACTTCCACACAGCAAAAAACCCTAGCCTACAGTTTATACAAATTGCCTGAATATCAAGAAAGAAATTTCTTTATTGTCTCGCTGATACCTGAAGTTGCAATTTCAAGATCAGATTAAGAATTAAATATTCTCTGGGGCAGTAGCTGGCAGATATTTTGTTTAAATAACAGTATTCTGGAAATAAGAACTACTGACTAAGCACATACTTGATGCAAACGAATAGGATATCATATTTTATGTTTCTATAACACACTGCTTTTTAAATATCAGCTGTCAGTTTTGCTGAGGACGATAGACTTCGTGCTGTTACTGCTCAGTGCAAAATGTGCATCCCATTTTACTGTGATGTGAGTGTCTGCAGGTAGCTGGTTCATTCTGGAAATGCAATTGTCTGTGGGCGTTTTAAAATAAACCTTACAGTCAGTTATCTTGGTTCAGCATTTTGAATTACCTGAAATACCTAATCTATCTCTTGAAACTGGGGAAGGAGATCCATATCAGTTTCCAATCTATTCCCAATCTATTGTTCTTTCAGTAATACTTTATT
Organism: Struthidea cinerea; assembly: GCA_013397865.1. Classification (NCBI taxonomy): domain Eukaryota; kingdom Metazoa; phylum Chordata; class Aves; order Passeriformes; family Corcoracidae; genus Struthidea; species Struthidea cinerea. The sequence goes on along the minus strand of VZTI01003085.1, from coordinate 1,184,323 downwards.
TTCAACATATGCACAAGCTTTGTGCTCCACCTAGTGGCTGATTAACATTGATTATTTAATAAAAGATCTTTAAATTATTCATCATTTTGTTGATAGAGAATGAAGAGCAGTCTATGGCCATAAATACGAGAACAGTGTCAGCACTTGGTAAACAGAGAGGGCAGAGTGTTAAGAATTTTTTATTTCTTTCTACATCAAAATGGAACTGTGAAAAGTAGGTGATCACTGTAACCATGTGGACCTGAAATGCAGTATTGCCATTTCTGATAATGGGCCACAGGATTGTGCTGAATTTGCAAGGCCTTGGAACAGATGCTTGCCAAGCTTGCTCTCTTTGAACTTTTCTTGACCTGACAGCAGCTTTGTTTTGCTTGGTTCAGCTGTAACAACAATTTCTCTAATAGACCTGTGGCTAATTTATTTTGCCTTTGTTTATCTTTTTATTGTATGACCATGGTTTTATATAGATAGCAGTAACAAGCAGCTATTCTTTGCAGAGAATGAGATATTTGTGACTCTAAAATAACAAAGTAGTGTAGAGAAATGTAGGCCTGGTACAGCAGCAGAGGCCTTGAAAACTGGAGGTGAAGGATGTGGCGTGGAGGAGTACAGGCAGGGGATGGTAAGAGATGGCACACAGGCTTGGCACTGGAGACCCCATGGCTGCACTCACCAATAGTCAGCTAAAGAAATGCAGAACTAGATCTGACAAACCTGGCTGTAGAGGTAACAAAGAACAAAAGAATAATATGTAATAGACATAGAAAGCACCATGTATGGAATATTTGGAGGTACCGTGGAGCTACAGATTGACAACGATAGAACAGAGGTGTAAAAATGTATTAACAAACATAAAAATTACTCCAAGTGGATCCTAAGGTGAGGGAGAGGAAAGCATTAACATGAATATCCTGGTGGTCCATCCTGCCAGTTCACCCTAAGACCCCAGCACAACCAGAATGAAACTACAAGCCTTGGGATGCAAAAGAGCAGTGCAGGAATGAGCATCAGGAAAAGGGATAGAAACTCAATGTGTGATTAACTGTTCAAACTGTTTTATCACCATTATTGAGCATTTTTCTATATGGAAATATTCTAACAGTATTACTATTTTTCAGTAACAATTCTGGATTAATAGTAATTGGACTCTTAGGATTTGAATTATGCTAACAAAAAAAAAAAAGCTTGGCTGTACAAAGTGTGCTTGGGTTTTGCCTATGAACGAGACTTGGAATGTGACAACAGGTACATAGTGCAGGCAGCCCTCCTGTGACCCTTTGGGGCATATTGCAGGACAGCCCTCAGTGAGCCCCTACAGTATTGTAAGGGTTGGTCCTTGTGAAGCTCTCGCAGCAATTTCAGGCTGTCTTTTTGTATTCAGCGTACAATAGTCAAAGAAGATGAAGGAAGAGATTTAATTTGTGTTCCTGGTCTTGGTAAGTGTCTCAGATAAAAGAGTTGATTTTTGGGCAATGTCACAGATCTTTTTAAAGACATAAGATTGCTTCCTGTTTGCCTGCCCATGATGGGAATTTTGAGTGTGACACTGCATTCTAGCCTTTTCTTGATCCTACTGTAGTCACTGACTATACAAATACCTCCCTACCTCAATTTTAAAGTTACTGTGCACTGGTTTGCAACATGATATGGCAATGGAAGAATAATATCAACTCAGTATCAAAAGCTTCATTTTATAGCGTTCCATACACACTGTATATATTCCTTTTTTAATTATCATTTTCATCCAAGGCAGTAGTAAGCATTTAGTCCACCTGGGAATGTAGCATCCGTCACTTCACTGTGAAGACAATTTCATAAAATTAACCAGGAAATAGTTCCACCATCTAGTCATACTGTTTTTAACATAAAAATGCCTTCCACATAATGTCTGTATATATGAGACGGCTAAGTATTTTAAGTTTCGTATTCCAAATTCTCCATAAACATTTTGGCAGCCATTTCAAAAATTGCTGCACCACTGGGTTGTTTATAGTAGACAGAAAAATTGGGTTAAAAAAACACCAGTCAGGAAATTCTTCTGCTAACTATCCATCTTAAAGCCATACTCTTTTGCCAATGTTACATCTGTGATATGAACCTAAGCTGATGGCTTAAGGAGACTGCATGAACAAACATTTGCTTTAACTGTTTTTCTCTAAGATGTAAATATGCATTTTTAAAATTATTTATTTTACATAATGCACCTGGGTGCTACAATTTACATTCTGTGAGGTCAAGAAGTTAATACGGCTTCACTGAATCGCTTTAATGCATTTCCTTACATTAAAATAAAATCCTTTTTTCTCCTTCTTGTCTTTATCCAAACCAAATAGTGCTCATGATGAGCTGTGGTGAAAAATACCTCTTGCATCAGCATTTGGACTTGTTCATTCCCAGCTATATGGAACAACAGTCCTTTTTTTAATGCTCATTAATAGGAAAAGAGTGCAGCTAAGTCATATTCAAAATCATTTAAAAAAAAAAACAACAACAACAACAAAAAACTCTGTCAGAATGGACTTTTTTCTTTTTTGGAGTTATGCGCTGGAATTCCTCCAGGTGTGAAGTTGTAGAATTTCCCACATGTCTGGATTTAACAACTACAGTTCAACTAAAGGCCTTCTTGATCAGCTTCTAGAAATATTAAAGGGCGTACAGAAGAATGTGTAAAGTACTTACTAGGATAAGCAAGTCTGTTTCCTCTCTTGTGATTTTCATTTACTCAAGATAAAATTGCAGATTTCTGTATTAGATTTTAAGGTGAGTGAAATTCAGGAATACTGAAAGTAGACAATGAACTCTAGTTCTACTTTTTAGTTCTAACATGTTTAGACAGCCAGTTTTCAAAATAGTGAAAGTTCTTTGTCTCTCTCACTGGTATGCTTTGGCTTCCAAATGGATTAATGTGGATATTCCTGTGTAAGTGTGTACTTGGGAATTAGTTGGCAGTTTTCCTATTTTTTTACTATTATGCAATTACAGCCTTTAAGCTTTCTAAAATAAAAAGTACCTATTTCAAATTATTTTTGTGTTTGTTTTCACAGGAGATCAGTCATCACTTTTCAGGGATACTAGAGAGGGTCAAGTTGAATATTTCAGTTTGAAATTTTTCCCTGAAAAGCAAAGGGAGGAATAATTAAAATAGCTTGAGTTAAGGAGTAGCTTTGTAAAGTTGCAGCTTTGCTCCATTAAGCAAGAACTATGAAGTTCTGCTAGTGATTAGAGTTATGGGAAGGTATCTTATTGTGATGAGAGGAACAAGGAACATATGGCTAAACATTTCTTCCCACTAATGCTGGCTAGAGGGGGGCCCTACTTAGTGTTCTAGTGACCTGTTAAATCACATTTGTAATACACAGATGGGAAGCTCCCAGCTGTAGTGATCTTTGCATGGCAGAGTTTGGAAGTTTCACTTGATGACCATTACTTTTACAGTATTACTGCTTTTAGAATAGAATGTTTCCGGGGAGGGGCATCCACAACCTTTCTGGGCGACCTGCTGCAGTGTTTCACTACTCTCACTGTAAAAAATTTCTTCTTTATATCTAGTCTGCATCTACCCTCTTTTAAACCATTAAATATGACTTGCCTACATAGGCACTGTACCAATAAATATACTGGGTATATTTCACTCAAGGAGATAGTTTGTCAGTAAAAGTTGATGATTCTGTCAGCAGGAGAAAAGATTCCACATGAGCTTCATGAAGCTCATGCCTACTGAAGGAAACCTTTGTGATGATGGTTGTTTTTGACTAGAGCCTGCTTTGCTTTCCAACCAGTGGGAGGACACATTTAACATATTTATTATTAATAACTGATTCTGTTAAATATAGTTTCACATTACTATTTTATCCCATTTTGTGCTGCTAATCTGGTTGTCTTTCAGGAATCTTCTTAACAACTACAAGTTGATGCTAACTCTTGCGTATTTATAGATAAAGCTGTAGTTCCTTTGTGTCATTTCTAAATAATAACTTTTAAACTTATTATTTCCCCAATGGGTTGTGAAAAGCACACAGAGCATTTGCAGTTAACCTTCCTGATGATCTGCTCACTGTGATACACTTATGTCGTACTGTAAAGGCTGTTGTAAAAGTCACATTGGTGACAAGAACTGTTTCAGTCTGCATGTTAATTCACATATAAAGAAGAATCAAATCCCTGGTTGAGGCTAAAAAATAAAGATATGTTGTGACTCTTCTTCACCACCCACTGTCCCATTTACATTCAGACAAACTATAAAAATCCAGCTGTGCTGAAGTTAATAGCAATTAATTTATGGACAAGCAAGTTTTTGCACTAAAATAGCAAGTTGGTAAGCAAGTAAGTTACTAGTATTTTGGTAAATGTAATTCATAAACATAGGAATGATCTACTTTTGCTTCTTAAACACAGAGCCTTTGAAGAAAGACAGAAGGAAGAAGAAGAAAAAGAACAAAGATTTAGAGAACAAGTTCTGCAGCAGAGGAAAATTAAATTTCAGGAGGCAACTGCTAAGTTCCAACGTGCTCATCAGTCCTTTTCTCAGCACAAACAAACAGGTTTTTAAATTAAAAATTAACTATTATTCACAATACAACTGTTTTTATATTCACAGAATCAGAAAATAGTTAAGGTTGGAAGGGACTTCTGGAGGCCATTAGTCCAACCCCCCATATTTTTCTATTAGTAGAATATAATTGAGGCAAACAGAACAATTAACTTCACTCAAAGTAATTGAATTCACAAAAGCAAAACAACTGACAAGAAGCAAAGATCTGATACATATGACACTTGAGTAGAGGAAATAAAAAGAAAAATAGAATTTTTTTGTTCTAAAAATTGTATTGTGAGGTATTTCACCATATTCCAGTCACAATAAGTACATGACCTCCTTGAGGTATTGTGGCTTCCTGGGTTTTCCCCACTTTTTTGCCTGCAGTGTGCTCATGGGTTGCAGTACTGTGGTTTCACAGCTGGGTGAGAGGTGTTACAAGGCCACTGACAGTTACTAGGATAGCGTAATGATCCCCTCTTCGAACCTTTGAATATGAAATATTCAAGAATGTGCATTTTGTTTATAATTAAGTAAATGCAGTCCTAGCATATATTAATATGGTACATAGTTTTTTTTTCTGAATTAGTCCACTTTCTAAGCTGTTCTCTTGCTGGGAAGCAATGATCACTTCAGCTCAGTTCCTGCTTTCTTGGAATCAGTGCAGATTGGCAGGAGTTTGTAACAGCATTGGCCAAGTCTGATTTCCCGTCAACTTTCCAGTGTTCAAATGCTTAAGATATGGTCTATTACTTAGGTATTCTTTAACAGATTTACTCTCCCAACTGCAATTGTGCCAGCTGTGAGGTAATGTCTCTGACTTCAAGATCAAATGTCAGATTAAAATAACAAAATAGAACAGTACTGGTTTAGGGCTTCTTCATAGCTCTACTGACAGCCCAGACTGTGTAGCAATAGAATGAATCACAATTTTTTCTCTTGGTTTTCCTTTATAGAAATTCTGCCTCTGCTACTCTCTACCCTACTTTACTTCTACTCACTTGAAAGTGGCAATACATTGTGTCTGTCTGGACTCCTTCATTCCCCATTGGTTCAATTATTAAGTTAAAATTTGGCCTCTGTAAAATATCTGCAAGCCATAACTTTGGCTTAGTGCATGAGTGGAATAATCACGATGTAAAAACAAAGCTAGAGTTTTTAACCTCCTATTTTTTCAACAGTGCAGTTTAAAAGCAAATAGCAAAACTATTGAATACATGTGTGACTGTGAACACTTAAATAGACTGGGATTTTGTTTCAGCAGAACTCGAGGTGCTCTTGTATGCCTAATAATGCTGAACTACTGTATTTATTGTAACTGTCTGGATTTAGGCTTCCAAACTTCAGAAACTTAACCAAACCATTTATGGTAAAATATTTCAATTTTAAAATACTTTTTTCCCATTGTGTTTTTTTAGCTCTGATCCCTCCAGTCCAGACAAAAGCAGCTTTCCAGTTAGAAGAAGCTCTTGAACAAATTAAAGGATCAGTTTTAACACCAGGACTGTGCTTGCCAAGCATAAACAAAATCCACTTCACGTAAGCATTCCTGTTTACTCTGATGATCAAAGGAAGAAAATTTCTTACTGTATTCAATAAACAGCAGACAATTCCCTTTAAGAAGTTGTAGGGCATTTCTCTCATGGCAAAGAAAGCATTTCTGTGGACTTTTCCAGTGAAACATTATGCAACTTCCTTGAGTTGTTTGTGTCCATTTGGTAAGACAGCAGAAGAGATGACACAAACCTTTTCCCCTCTGTGGAATTCTGGGAATAGTCAAGATTAACCCAGTCTCCAGTCAGATTGCCATGGTTATCAAACCACTTGCTGTTCTCAGAATTACAAAGTATTCTGTCTAGGTGATTTCTTATCCAGAGTTTTTTTGCTTTTGACATTCAAGGATGCTTTAGTGTATATGTTCACTCAAGGATCTTCTTTCCAGCTGCCATTCCTTTATATTTCTCATTCTCTACATGTATCAAGAGCATCCTGGTAAAAGTTTGACCTGTAATTTCATTTTATATCACATAAAATTTTATTTGCATACTTTTCACTCTACCCAAACACTGTTTCTAAGATACCTTGACTTATTACAGAATGTTTCTTCATACATAGTTTATTTATCTGCTGTATTTCCTACTAGTTCGTGATTATCTCTTTCCTAACCTCTCATTTCTTTAACTTTTCAGATCAGGGGGATATTTTTGTTGTTCTTTTGTTATTCCTTTCTGCATTTCACTTATTTTCTGCATGATATAAATTGTGCAGATGTTCAGAACAGAGATAAATTCTGTCTGAAAGGGGTGTCCCTACTTTTGGGCTTCAGTGTGTTCTTCATTGTGACATTAATATTCAACTTGTTTACATATCTCTGCTGATTAATACATTTTCAAGTGATAAACTGGTCAGTTGAGAAAATAGTTTATAACTCTTGGAGCTTAACACTCATGCTATTTGTGAGTCAACATTCATAGGATGATTGCAGCAACAAAACCAAAGAAACAAACAAGAAATCTACGTTTCATCTAAGTTTAATTTATGGCAAATAAGGTAGATATTTCTGAACCCTGTCTCAGGTTTCCTGATCATTCGTCTCATTTCACTCATAGGCTTGATTAAGGACAGCGTCTCAGTGCTTCTTCCTCCTGCCTTCATCATTTCTTTCTTTATTTTTCATCTTTTTTCAAACTACTCTTTGTGCATCACATTGGTATCTCAGGACTTGTTCGAACCCCTTACCATTTCTTAAAGTGCTGTCACTACATTTTTATTTGTGTCATTTAAAAAATTCACTATCCATTAATAATGATAGGGTGTTCTTTTCCCAGTTTTCATTTTCTTAACCTTGATTTCCTAAGGAAATTATATTTATATGTTCATATTCTTTTACAGTTTGTGTTCCCCTAGTAACCAAATTTGAGAGAGAGCTAAGAATCTCAAAGTTAATTGTATTTCTGTAAGTTTGAAATTAGAAATTGCTCAAGGAAAAAAAAATGAAAATAAGTGACCCCAGCATCAGAAAGTTTTAAAAGTTGAGTGCACTATGACCTATTGGCAGGTCACAAGACAGCTAGTACAGATAAAACTGAAGAGCGTTTTGAGAAGGTTCTCAACAGTGAAAGTTCTTCAAAGCTCACCAGTTCTGAGCTGTAAAGCTTCAAACATTTCATATAATCCCTTTAATTGGAAATTTTGGGATTGATAATAACGAACTCATATGAAGTAGTTGATACCTTTCTTTATTTCTATTGCTTCTTACAATTCCATAAACACTCAAGCCAAAAATCTTGTGTCATCTTTAGAATTTACTCTCCCTCAGAAACAGAATGTATAGAATTCATTGACAATCCCCTTTTAAAGGAAGAAATGAATACTGTATTAAGTATGCAAGATAAATATAGCTTCAGACCCAACTGAATGTCTGTGAATTTTAAAAGATTCTAGAATTCATAACGTCTGTGTTTTAAAAGGTGTAAAAAAATAAATTAAGCAATGGAGACATATTAACTCCTCTTGGAGAAAGGCAAAAGTCCTGAAACAACTAATAAGTGTATTCTGTGCTTGCAGTAGAGCTATTTTGCTTCTAGTATGGTTTAATTATTGAATGCTAAAGCAAAGATTTTAGAGAACTCATCAGCCAACAGACACTGGGATGTTTGTACATTAGGTGTGTAAATGGCACACTGCTCTTTTTACAAGATGTATTTCCCTGTTGGTGTTTAAAAATAGTTGTGTTTGATTAAGTTCAGTCTTGGGATATAAACTTAAATATGACAAATCAAAAATGGTCTATGGAAAAGCTGGAATGTTGAAACTTCTATAAATATAAATGTCCTAATTTTTTTATAAATATAAATGTTATAAGTACTCAAATAAATATAAAGAAAGCTCTGTGTGTCCAAAAAACCAAGAAACCAGATTTTTGGAGGGTCAGGTGTCAATCAGTCTGGTCCACAAAAAACAAAAAGTTTTGGGATAGGGAGGATATCTGCCATTCAAAAGAAAACAGCATGCAGTTTTCTGAGTTCAGTAAATAAATATGTGAAATTGTTCTCCTTTATTGCTGTCATCCATCTCAACAGAAATAACAAATTCCATTTTAGACTCTCCTTAGGTCAGCTGCAATTAAGCCAACTCTTTTTGGAGTCTTGTATAAAATCTCCTGAAAAATATCAATTGTCTTGATGATTTGAAAGTTTCCATCTTCCATTGCCCTAAAATTATAATTGTTGTGATAAATACAAAAATAAAGGTCTTACTAGATCATTTACCGACTTGAAACAGTTCCACTAAAAAGAAAAGGGATAATTTTAGATGCAGTAAGAGAAGGCTCAGAAGAAAGACCTTAAGCTGAAGAAATGGATAGAAATGAAGGAAAGAGGTTATTGAATTTCTGTACATGCATGAAACATTTATCTTCAGCTAAGAGCTGGTCACAGGGCCCAGCTACACTAGCCACTCTAAAGATTTTTTTTTCAGGCAGCAAATACCAATTCTTTAACATACCATGACACTGACACTAAACATCATCAGTAGATTTGAGCTCTTTGGTTACTACGAGGCCTTCTTGCTCTTTGAAGTAAGGGAACACCTGACAGCACCAAATAGTTATGCTCTACCTAAGCCAACTTTATGGAAAAATAAAGCCCATTTTCTTGTTTGTTTTTTTCTTTTTTTAAAAAAGGAACCCTCCATGTTCCATTTCTGTAAATTATCAAACTGTTGGCTGACATTTTCCATATTAATGCAGCCTGAGGCAGTCACCCAACAACCCAATCAGAAAAGTCTATTTATAAATAACAGAAGAGAAGTTTTAAAATGGAAAGTGTTGGACACTTTCAGATAGTACTAACAGCATTTGTTGGGCTTTTCATCATTTATTGATGGTGTATACTTTTGGTAAGAAACATATTTAAAAGTGTACAGTTGATGCATAGAAATAAGACAAAGTAATAATTTGTTGTTTGTATCAAGATCCACAGATGATGCTTCATCCTCATCAGCATCTAGAAATGATTCTTTCCGTCAGAAGCAGAATTCAGCAATGTTTGGCTGTGATGAAACAGTACAAGAGAGCAGTAGAACAGACATGGACAGTCACCAACTTCTCTTCCAGAAAAATCTGAAAGAAATGCGACAGCTCCTTGAAAAACAGCATCTCAACAACTTAGAGGTATGATATTTTCATGTGATTCATTGCAAGATGCTTTTAAGTGTGACAGAAATTTTCTTGAATGTGATAAAAATGAAAGTTCTGTTAAGAAGTCTTTATCAATTAGACAACACAGGAGGGCATACTGTACTGTGCCTTATCAATAGTTTATTTTTAGTAAAATTATACATATTTTCCAGTAAGAAGTCTGAGATGTTTAAAAATATTTATAAGAACTTTTTCCACAAATTCATCCAAGATACCTGTTATGTTGTCCTTTTTTTCCTGTTAATGTAAGATTTGTATGTCAGACTTCTTGTCTCTGACATTGGTAGCCATTAGTCGATCTCAGGAGTCTTGTGCTACCTCTGGACTTAAATTGATGGTTTTCAGTGCACACCCAAGTTTCTGCTGTGCTGATTGTGACAGCTCAGCACAAAATGCTATCGCGATATAATGATGATATGTCAAATGTTGGGGGATTTTTTTTTGTTTGGTTGTTTTTTCCCGCTGTGTGGTGATATGTTACAGATTGACTTCAAGTCTCTTGAGATCCTTTTTTGTCATCTTTGGAATAGCTGCAGGTGTTCCAGCAATGAGCTTTTTCTGCCTAAACTAATTTTCAGACTGAAAATCAGTTTTAAAAGTCACCTTAGAAACAGTGAAAATCAAAAACTGAGCTGTAAAGTGATTTCTTAGTGCACCTTTAAGTGTGATTTTGTATCTCAGTGTTGTCTTTGATTTTGGAAATACTGTCTTCAACATTACATTTTCTGTAAAAAAGAGGGCATAATTTTGGGCTCATTCTTTTATTTCTGTAATATCTACTGGTATCCAGAGTCATGGTATCCGAAATGACCTGGGCCCCATGAAGCCCATCCCTCTGTTTTGGTCATGGCTGGAGGCATGGAATCATTGGTGGCCATAGAGCAAGGGCTTTTCCTTTTAATACAAGCATATGGATAACTCCTGAAAGACTTTAGATTGTTCAGATATGGTTTGATATTGATGTTTCTAGGAGCATTCCTCTCTGCCTTTGTGTCTACTTTGGTCTGATGGTTTTTCATGAAAATCTTGAGCAGCTGATGGCTAACACAGAAAATCTCACTCAACTGGAGTGAGGTTCAAAAAGTTGAGTGGAGAGAAAGTGTAGTTTTTACTGGCAGTGATTAGTGCTCTTTCTTATTTCTAAGCATAAAAGAAGGAAGAGAAAATGACAATTTATAGAAAAGAGCTGATAAACTGAATTCTAGATAACCACCACAAAAATACAAAAAGGTCCAAGCTTTTTTTTTTTAGTAATATCACATTTGCATTTCACTGGTATAGTGTTTGCAAATCTGTCCCTAAATGATGATGCTGAATTTGGCAGTAGCTGCATTAGAACATTTCAGAATTAGAAAACAAAATATATTTTCTTTGAGAAAAATATATAAAAGGATTCTTCTTAATGTATTTTAAGACTTCTATATTGGTGTTTTTTATCAAACAGAATTATCACTTCCTAATTGAATTCTAAGAAAAAACTGCTATGAGTCATGCATAATTTTTTTCTTATAGTTTTTTCTGAATGTTATCATCAACTTTGGACACTGTATACAGTATAGGAATTTGTGTTTACAAATTAATGTATTTTTGAAAATATGTGTAAAAAAAATTTTGCTTTTTTTTTCCAGAAGATATTTTTCTGCTACCACTAGGGGTTGCTCAGCTTCTTTCCGCTGATAAATAGTTTCAAAATGTAAATATTTATACTTCAGATATTTGGACATTCTTTCTTGAAATTGCATGTGTTGGACTCTGATTAGAAAAACAGTCAAGAAAGCTATTGACCTTGTTCTAAGGCCTGAGTTTTGGAAGTTTAATACTTCGATTGTGCTGGTGGCTGGTGTGCACGTGCATTGTGACTTCCTGTTTTGTGAATAGTATTTATAATACTCTAACTAATAAAATTTATTATTTATTATGATTTAGAATACTCTTACTGAAATCAATAGACTTCAGTAGTCTTGCTGCTACCTGTTTTCCAAAGTAATTTTTGAAATTAAAATATTTCACTGTGCACATGCTTTGCAACCTAGCCATCCATTGAGATGCTTTGACCTCTCTTTGTTTCTGTTTTTACAGGCCCAACAGGATTATAAAGATTCCTAAAATTCTTTACTTTCCTACAGGTCAATAAAGTTCTATGTGAACCTTTACCAGTAGATTTTCTGTGTTCCCTGATTTACATCTCTAAATATTTGTACAGACTCATCAGTAAGCCAAGGGTTTTAGTGACCCTTCTACAGTTTTCCAAAATTATTTTGCATAAAGTATTGAGAGCAGTTGATTTTATTTTGTGCAATAGTTGCATCTGAGCCACTACATCAAGCTATTGTTTTGTGTTCATGAGTATGTTCCATTTTTAAGAATTTAATATTGCTAATTTCATTCACAAAAAAGGGATTTTTTGCACAGTCCTTTCCTGGTTTTATAGCATGCATAAATAAAATCTTTAAGGTGGAGCTGGTAGCATGGTCTTTAGGTAAAGCTGCATGCAGCTTTTCACCAAATAACATTAGCCCCAAGGTGCTTAACTTTTTTCTGGACTGTTAACTGATTATGTTGAAATTTTCCATTTCTGGTACCTGCCTTAAACAGAATAATTTAGAAAATTTCCACTAAAATGGCTCAAATGTGACAAGGGATAGTATTGTTTAAGTAACTTTTGTCTTTTTCTTTTTGTCACCTCTTTAATTTCATGGCCATGCAACATTATTTTGGTCAGTACAACATTTCTATGCTCTACCAGAAAAATGCATTATGCCTGAATCAAACTGAGAGTATAACATTTTATCTCTATAATTTCATCTTTTAAACAAAATACTTGCAAGTAAGAACTAATTCACAAAAAAATTGGGTATCAATTATCATGTGGGGATTGTATTTTCCTCTTCCCTCCTTTATATGGCCATAATTAGGTTACTCAAGTGGTATCTATGAAATCCGAATTTAAATCCCTTTCTGACTGATTTAAAGAAGGATTTTTTCCTTGGCTCTCCTTTTTTTCTGAGCATATTGTGCAGTCATTGAAGTACTCAGTACCAGTCTTTCTGTGGATACCGTTCCCCTTGGAAGAAAACATTTCAATATTTATTGAAATAGGAATGGAACACCGGTATCATTTCTCAGAAATCGCGGCCCAAACCATAAGCTCAGCAGGGTGTTCTTATGTTGTCTCTAATACAAGAAAAATTTGTATCTCACTGTACTGTGTGTGTTTATACATGTAAAATCACATAAGCCTCTGAGGAACAATGAAGAATATTTTCTAAGTGATGTTCCACTGAATGGTATGGACATCACCTGCCTTGCAGGAGTTCACTTGTAAGACTGTTAGCTGTTTGTGTTACTGTGCTTTTGAGTTTCACAGTGTCTGTGAAATGGAGATGTTTCAGGTAACTGATGGGAAAACTGTAGTATGACTGGAATGAGTTAACCAAGGAGTGTTGTATCAAGTTCTTCTGCAAGGGGTGTTGTGTCAGTCTAATTCGTCAGAGCCAGAGGCAAGACCAGCATGGAAAAAAGGAGTGCTGTGTACAGAGTCTCTCCCAAGCATCAAGAACTTGTAGAATGTTCAGGGCTAGTTAGTGGGAAAACAGATTCTGATGGGGAGGCTTAGGATAAAATGGCATTGAAGCAGAAGTCAGACTTGATTTTGTAGAGACCACTCAACAACTTGAAATAGGGTTCTGTGGTCACCTTAAATCTAGAAATTTTGGCCATTGTTTTACTTATAAATGTGAGTGTTAACATTTTTATGTTGATCATTTAAATTATGTGACAGACCTGAGTGATTTCCTTACTTATTTTCCTCTTGGCAAGAGCAGAGGTGTTCCGTTTTCCTTGGCTTTCAACCAATATTGTGATAAACAGCTATCTTACACATTATTTCAGTAATCCAAAATTCACATTTGCTATAAAGGCAAATTGAAATGTATCTCCAGACTAAATTATTTTATCCAAATACTCCAACTTGTTTTGATTGTGTATTCCTCAAGAGTGGGTTTTGAGGTTTTGGGGGAGGTTTTCCATAAAATAACTTATTCCAAGCTTGTGCTGTATAAAATCACATGACAATCTTCATATCTGACAGTCTGGAGTTCATTCGACAGTCTCTTTCCTCAGTTCAAAGCCCCTCTTGAACAGGTAGTAATGTAGGATTGAAGCAGAAACAGCTTTTCAGTACAAAAGAGGTTGTTTCAGAGTTAGACTAATACATGAGTAAGGTTTTGATTGTGGATAAGTTATGATTGTTATACATACAGCATAGCTCACACACCACAGGAACAAGGAAATTGAGACTCTCCTCTGATATATACCTGTTCCTCCTTTACAAGCATCTAGTTTTTTCATAAGCATTGCCATACATATTAGTGTGAGTCCATTTTTGGATTTACATTCATATACGTGTATCTATATCTATATCTATATATATATGAGAAATATTTATGTATAGCTGTGCACTGAAGTATTTTTACCATACTTCATGACTGGTTTTGGAGTGATTTTTTTACTGCAACAGAGTAAGATGTTCATAAATGTAGCTGAAAGAAAGGAACAGAGGGAAAAATAGCACTATCAAATTTTTAGTGTACTGCAGTTACAGTAAGATGTTTGCGTGCAGGAAGGGGCTAGAAGATATAAAGTTTGTGCATATGGATCTGCCAGAATGCTGCATTATGCTAACTCGGTATTATCAGTGGTAGTATATACTGGTGTCTCAAGGACATGTTGAAAAATCTATTGATTTCTCATGAAGATTAAAGTATCAATATCCGAAGTAATTTTGCCCCTTTGAACATGGCAGACCTGTGTTTTAGGTTTTTTTTAGAAGATAAGGCTTTTGTGAATTGTAAAGCAAAACAGAATTCAGCTACTTTTTTCTTCCAGTATTCTGCTTCTATCCTAGTAGTCTAAGGGTTGCCTGGGTACCCAGAAACCTAATCAATTATTTCATTATTTTTAATATTAATTATAAACCTGAAGCAGCACTTCTGTGGTGTTTAGGAGCTTGAATTTTGCTGGGCAGTTTATGCCCAACACTTGCATATCTCCACAAGGAAGTATGGCTCGCCGTAAACAAAGTAGAAAATAAAGCATCAAACCAAGCACCCAAAATTCAGAGGACAAGAATAAGCAGAGAGTAACTGGGATGGACCTTTTTCAGAAGACTGACAGTTCTTGTAACGAACAAAGAATTGCACTATTTCAAACAGTGGCAAGATGAAAAAATAATAACCTTTAAATTCAGTAGGCTATTTAGGGGAAGATAGATGCTGAAAGCTTGTACAAGTTCTTACAAATGAAAGCTGTAAAGTTCTTAGGAATAATGTATGTCTTGAAACATATCTGATTGGAAAAAGTTGAATTTGTAAAACAGGTAACATGGAAGTCACTAATTTTTTTTTTCAAGGTAAGTGATTATATTAATGAAGCTTGCAGTGAATGTTGGCAATTACATGAAACTGCCTTATTAGATGCATTTATTTCTAGAAAGGTATAAATATAAATATTAGAAAATGCTCTTAGATAC
Organism: Struthidea cinerea; assembly: GCA_013397865.1. Lineage (NCBI taxonomy): Eukaryota > Metazoa > Chordata > Aves > Passeriformes > Corcoracidae > Struthidea > Struthidea cinerea. The sequence goes on along the minus strand of VZTI01003085.1, from coordinate 1,169,059 downwards.
ATTGTTTAGCCTCCAGGTTGCCGTGTATGGAGTCAGGCTTTGTATTCAGTGATCCTTGTATGTCCCTTTCGACTGGGGATTTTCTGAGATTCCAGAAGTATTTCTGTATCTGACCTTTAGGATTTCCTTATATAAATCCACCTTCTGCCCTGCTGCTGCTGTGCAGTGCATGAGAGTGGGACCATGTTACAAACTCTTCCGTCTTTACAATGTCTATTGCTAAAAGAAAAAGTATTCCTTTTTCATTGACTACAAAGATGAATAGTATTTTTTTAGAAAATAAAGAGTTATGGTAGGGTAGTTCCTCAGCTGAACCAGAGATTATTTTAAAAATTATATTCACACACTGATTCATTCAGGAACTGTGTTACCGGTCAAATAGTATTAATCTATTCTTTTTTACTGATGCTATGGCTCCAGTTCACTCAAATCTGTTAACTGTAATCATTAAAATGGTTATAAGTTAAACACTAAAGAACTTCTAGAATTCATAATTCATATCCATGCCCAGTTTTTCTCTATGACTATTTGCCTTATCATGGCTTTTAATTATGCAGTCCCGTGCTACTGTTACACAACAGATTTGTGGGGTAGATGGTGCCTGCTCAAACTGAATTTATTAATGGTTTAGAAACAAAAAAAGGGACTAATGCATTATGGTGCATAGTGCCTCAACATTTAATCATTTAACAATTTTAACAGTATTTAAACCTAACCTTATAAGTTGCGCTTCTGAAGCGAATGACCAGATTAGTGTGTGAGAGTCAGACACCAGGGACAGGGTATCTGAGAAACAGCACTCTGAGTACAGAGATGCTAAAGCAACAGAGAGACAAGTTCAGCTGAAAATATGTTTCCTACACAGTTATGTACATTTACCTTAGGGCTTATTAAGATTGGAAATCAGAATGAAACATTGGTATTCAGTGTTCAGATCACTTTTCTTTTAAAATCCTCTGATAGTATGGTTTACTGAAATTTCCCTCATGCCTATGAAATTAGAAATGAGTTCTTTTTATCCTGAGAAGTCTGAACCTGCATGTCTAGCATCCTGTGATGATTTTTCAAACAGGCAAATCAGGTCCTTTCAAAACCTCATCGATTCATAGATAGGCAGTTTCTGTATCCTTAGTCTAGGAGGAGATCAGGCACCTAGGCATTAGACTAGGAAAGACAGCAGTGTTGATAGTAAGTTTTCTCTGGTCATCCTATACCTTCATAGCTTCTTTAGTGGGTTTGGTACAATAGGATGGATCTCTTGTGTAAGGTAAGCACCAAAATCTTTTCTCAGTGTAACTTGCTCCTTGAGTCTGCCCAGATCTTCTGAGAAATCAGTATTGTTTAGTGCTATGTACGTGATGTTTTTCAAACTCATATAGAAATGAGATTACTAATTTTGTAATGGACTTTCCCATTGGTAAATTTGAAATGAGTTGTTTAGGTACCTCCCTGGCTTTGAAACTTAGTTTTTCATCTGTAAGTCCAGTGGTGTCTTTTGTGTCACAATTAATGTGAAGTGTAACATGATACATATACACATATAAAAAGCAAAGAACTTCTGTAAAGAAACCAGTTGAAATTATAAAAAATAGCAAGTAGTGTGAGAGGTGTGAGGGCCATCGGTTTTCAGAGTAGGTAGCATTTTTTTCAGCATTTTATCTTCAGAAGAGTGTTCCCATTCACCTCTTGGAATTATGAACAGTCAGCACTTCTTTTGCAGAAAATGTCAAATACACATGTAGCAGCTCTTTTGTGTAGTAGCATTCTGACAAAGTCCTTTTGCAGAAAACTCACTTGTCAGGTCCACTTAAAATTTTACTTGTTGCAGTGTTGTTCTTTCACTGGCCTTATGAAAGATTTCTTAGGCTCATGTTTTATCTTTGTTTTAGTGCTTTACTAAAATGAAATTGCTTGACACAGTTGTTCTGAGTCCTAAGACATACAAGTGACCTCTTTAACACCTCAGAAGTATTCCTTTCCTAGGGATGTGGATATGTGTGGACAGAGGGGTGTTAGATTTCATGCATTATAATGTAAGATAATGCAGGCTACCTGCAATAAAATAAATTGTACTTATATAACAGGAAAAATGCAAATCCAGTAAATAACAATATAGTACTCTCTGAACATTTTGTTTTCTTATCATCCTATAATATTCTCACAGATTAAATAAAATTAAGTCATTGGGATTTCCAGGTTTATTTCCCTGCACTTATTGACCACTAAAAAAAGGATAATTGTTGAATGCTTTTTTATTTCTCAGAAGTAGTTCTAATTACACATTGTTACAAAGAAATGGGACATTCATTTGCATTACACAGTAGGCTAAACTGGGAAATATGTAAATTTTTTAATGAGAAGGTTAAGCATCTTTAATGTGTGAAAGGATGAAATTGTATGATGCAACAAAATAAATGTAAATGAACTAAATTTGCATGAACTAAGTAAAAGTGAGTGTGTGTTTAAATGAGAACTCCTTTTTTGTTCTTTAGTTCCTAACATTTCTGGATGTTACCTCAACTGAGATTTTGTTTTCGACAGGGTTTTGTTTTATGAGGAGAGTATTTATTTATATAATGTAGGATCAAGTCTATTTTCAATCTCTGGAGCACAACTGGGTAGAATTTTTTTTATCTTAATTTGTAGAAGTTGCAAATTTTCTTGAACCCTCCAGATTTATCAGTTTAAGATGACCTGCTATCAAGAGAAGGCTTTTAAAAATCGATCTTCACAAATTTTTTCTCCTAACTTTGTCATTTTAGAAACACACATTTTGCTATACAGGTGCAGTTTCCAAATTAGACAAGAAGTAAGCCTGACACCTGTAATTTCTTTTCACTGTTTTTTTTCCTTCTGAAAATGTCAAAGTTAGTTCTTAAATTTGGCCTGATACAGAAAACTCTGAGTATATGCCTTTTTTCTTGTTTGGGGAAGTTCAAGCAGAGGTTAACAATATAATTTAGCCAAAAATAAAGGTTAATAAATAACTAACAAATTGTTATTTATTCTTTTCTATTAGAAAGGCACTGGTTTGTATAGGTTAATTTGAAAATGCTCCCTACAGGGATCTTTCCCTACACTTGCTCCTTTGATCTTCTATTTAGTTTCTTTATCTCAGATCATAACTATAATGGAAGACTGCACCAACCTCTAAACATTTAGCGCTGGATAAGATTTAATTCAATCATAAAAAGTCTTTCAGGACTTACTAAGAAAATTGCTTTTTCTTCTGCAATTTTATATATTTGTACAGCTATAAAATATACCATATTAAGATACGGTATATTTTATATATTGTATTCCAATTTTGTTGGAATAAAAAATGTTTACTACAAAAATGCATTATTATTTGCTAGAGAATTCTATGTTTGGTGAGTTTTCAAAATGTTAATTCTGTGTCATTGCTAGGGGATATATAATCACTTACCTAGGTTAACAGATTCTGCTGGTTGAAACATTTTCCATTTGAAGTCACTAATGAAAAAAAATCTTCATAGCATAAGATTTTTTTCTAATTCAGCTTCTCTTAGTTTTTCACACCAATTTTGTCCAACATAAGGTTTAAAATTACTTTGCTGCTGAGCTGTGTGAAAGTGAACTTCCAGGAAAAAGTGTATGAGATTCTGAAAATTGTTGACATGCTGTTTTCCTTTATGTTCATGTGTATTTTGAAATCTTGTACTTAACAAAGTATGTATTTTCAACCATCTCAGTGCTTGGATAGAGGAGTAATAGTGAAGAAAACATTTGTATAGTACATACACAAAGTTGTCCCACTGGTGTTTCAGATGGTGCCAGTTGCTGTTATTCATCACCCATTAAAATTTAATGAAAATTTGGGGAAGTGTGTGAGAATCCCTTATGCCCTGGGACTTGATCTGTCCTCATAGAACAGGCATATTTTCTTCTTTCTGAAGGACTTGAAGAAGGAGTTTCACTGGGGGTGGTTGTTAATCACTGTGGTTATGATAACCAAGAGACTTTTCTGTGTTTGCCATGACAAGGCTAAACTCCTCATCGCTTGTGGTGCTTTGTATGAAAAGAAACATATTCAGTCTAGTATTATGGAAAAGTTGCAGTTTGCGGTAGATCCCCTATCAAACCTGCATTTTCATGGATTCTCGTTCAATTTATAACTCAAGCACTCTTACAGAGAATGAAAACCATAGGGAAATTCAGAAACAGTACAGTTGTTCAGATAAATCTGGTTCCTTTTTTGATATTTCAGAATGTATGCATAAATTAAGATTAAATTTGTTGAACTATGCTGCTGTCTCCTCTGGGCTTCTTCCCAAACTATGTAATTTTCTTTTGCAATTTAACACAATGGAAACACTCATGGGGATATGACCCCAAGTCATAAAAACACCAGGCTCAATATTGATTTAGTCTAAGCTCTCATTAATGAAAAAATATTATCAGCAAAGCTACATTTCTGACAAATCTGAGAGTTTGGTTTTTATGCCTATATTTCAGAATTTTCATCAAGAAGTCAAAGAAACAGATGATTCAGAAAGCCTGATGAGCCTTGACAGTCTTGAGGCTGGAGAACAAAATGGAAATTGCACAATACCGAGTGAATCATCTTTTGCTACACGGTGTGACTGTGCCCTGTATGATCCAGAAAAATGCCAGACTAGGAATAATGGTCTACTTCACACAGATCAAAGTACCTCTAAAAATGCACATCTAAATAATTGTCTGAGAAATGTAGATTTGCAACACTACCACAACATACCTACTCACGATTTTTTAGCTAAACTTAATGTTCTAACTCCTGCTGAACATGTAAACATTTCAGAAGAGGAATCATCTGCTTCTCACACATCAGGAAAAAAATCTGCAGAATTCTCTACCTCTGGTACGCAAAAGAGCTCTGTAAGTAATGCATTTAGTTTTCTGCAAAATATAAAAGACAGAAGCAAGCCATCTTTTGGAACAGCTAGCACATCAGCCACCGGTCAGCCTGTTTTCAATCCTAGCAGAGCCTGGGACAGCCCTGATTTTGTTCCAGGAGAAAGAGTTCAGGATCTGATGCAAGATCAGAGTTTTAAAATGACCCCACAGGAGAGAACTAAATCTATGCAAGCATCCAGTCAACCTATTGCAACATCTGTAATCTTATTTCCTAATCAGGGATGTTCCACTGGCATTCCCAGCACAGCTGATACATTACCAAAGGACAAAAACAACAGTACAGGCTTTTTAAAAAATACCTCAGGAAAAATTACTGAAACAAAAGAAATAAATATTAAATGTATGAATGATATTATTTCAGAAGCATCTGTATTTCAGGACATATCCAATGCCTCGGTTCTGTTGGAAGCTAAGCAACTGAATAATAAAGAAGAAGGAAAGGGAAATATAATTGAAACTATGTCCCTGTTGTCTGATACAGAGTTCAATTCTGACACTCTTGCACTGGACAAAATCCTGAAAAATAATATTCTTGAAAGAAAAAGAGCAAAGTTATTCAGAAGTATCTTAAAGAAGGATTCTAAATATGAACCCAGTAATTTCAAAGCTGTGGTTACAGATCATGTGATCGGTTTTGGAACTCAGCTCATGTCATCTATCAGAGACAGTTTAGAACTTGCAAAAACAAAAAAGAAAAGTGCAGAAAATGAAAAATACAATAGGAAGCTAAGATGGTGTGATCAAATTGACCAGATAATAATAGAAAATAATGAAAAATGCTACGAAAAAAGCATTGGTGAAATATCTTCTTCACTGCTGCAATGTGTTCAAACTGCAAATAATGCTCCTAAGAATAATTCAAATATTGTTGCTCGGCCTTCAAACCCCATGTTCGTAAAAAATCACCAGAAAAATCCTCATATATCAAAACCAAATATTAATACTGAAAAATCAAATAAAGAATACCCATCTCAGAATATATTTACGTCTACTGGACCCTTTTCTGCTAAAAAAGCTTGGATAGTATCAAAAGATGAAGTAAATAAACCTCCCATATGTGGCAATAATTCTAAAATTAAAGAAGGTAGTCAACTCAAAAATAAGGCAAAAATAATCAGAAGAACAACATCTGTAAGAGTCCAGTCACGTTTTATGCCCAGGAAGGGAAGAGGCACTGTGATCCAACTGCAGTCAGCTGCTGAAGCCAACAAAACTCAAAAAGCTCCAGGGAAATTGCTCGCACCTCACCCACCTTCCACACCTCTGCCAGGAAACAGAAGTGTTGAAAACACAGCCAGCCCCGGGTGTCAGTCACTGCCGCCTCCAAGCCTGCAAGCTGCCACTGCTAGCAGCAGTGATTTCAATGACAGGCGTGTTGTGCTAGCAAATCAGGTTTTAAATAGGAACAGTGCAGAAAACAGTGAGAATACTGCTGGTTGCGCTGGCTTGGCCACTGCCATCTCTACACCTGACTGCAGCACAGCCAAATACGAACCTTGGGCAAAAAATACTTATTCTGTAAATAATGCTCAGGCAAGTGCCTGTCAAGATCATTCAGTAACCTGCACTGGGAGAAGACCTGTTAAGACAGAAAATGGATTACATCTCCATCATATCCCAGCAGCTGGAAAAACAAGCACCTTCTGTCACAGAGCACATTCTGCCCGAGCTCCAAAAGACTCTACTACTGGTAAGAGTCATGTTTCTGGGTCTGGGGTGGGGGGATGTTCAGAAAAAAGTCTTCTTCAAATACATCGCAAATTTGTTTTCAGTTAAAACATCCAACCTTTCATCCATTCACACAACACAGCCAGTTTTAACAGGCTTTCGCCATTTGTCGCTGTCATTTCTAATCTAGTGGTGCCCAGAGGCCTCTCAAACGTCGATCCTCATTTCTGATAGCTCTCTGCAATATTAAATGAAAAGGAAGTGTTTGCCCTGAGATTATATTCATGACTAATGAGCAAATGTGACAGGTGGTCTAAATAATGATATAGGAGGAAGTGACTAAGTTTATACAAGCAAGTTTTACAAGGTAACTGAGAGTCATAGCTTGTTGTTCAACAGTCACTGCCACATGAGAGTGAAAGAAGTGTAGTTCTACTGTGTTTTTAAAATGCTGACACTGTAAATGCCTACAATTATTGAGACTTAGTCCCAATAATACTATTAAAAGATGAGCAAAAATTAAAGGAGAGTTAAAATTAAAGAGCTTCTGCCAGACAAATTTTGCTCTGCTGCAAAGTATGTCTGATTTATAAAGAATTTTAAGAAATTTGAGGAACAATTCTGCATTTTATTGAAAATTAACCTTGAGAACAATATGAGGCACAGATTGGTTGGTAAGATATAGGAAAGATGGATATGAAATTTTTGGGAGAATAATCTCCTGGGTTTTATATTTCAATTTACATTTCATGCTTTTTGATTTGCCTTGTTTGTCTTGTGCAGCCTAGATATATTCTGTGCCTTGGGCACTGATGACATCCTTGTACTTGTAATTTCTGTGTAGTATGCTGGTTTGCTTTCTACTGAGGGCTGCAGCTGGAGCTCCTGACGCTGTAGTCCCTGCTTCTGGTACAAGCAGTACTCCAAACTGCTTTACGTATTGAGACCACTCCAAGGATTGGCCATGCAACTGAAAGATAATTTCTAGCAAAATAATGAATAGCCATAACTTTAAATCCCCTGCATTTCTAGTTTTATCTACAGTAATATATAGTTTTAACTATGGAGTGATTGGAACAACTCTGTTGTGTAAGAGTGGATGCAGGCAGGTGAATATTCTTGGCCTAAAGCAGGGGTGGGAAAAGAAAAATATTATCTGCTTGTCTGTTCCAGTTCAAAGTCAAACAGATGAGTTTAACATCTGTGTGACTTAAACTATTTAATTTTACATTGGAAATGTATGAAGACTTGCATTACTGCGCCTTGCCTCCAGCAGAGATTCTTGCCTCTTGATGTCCTTATCTGCACATCAGATCAATGAATCAGGAAATGTCCTGGGTCCAAGTTGTGCACTACTAACAGTGACTTCACTGCAGCTTTAAATGCTTCATTCCCAGTGTCACATACCTCCAGCCCTTTTAGAGGAGAGCTGAGTAACTGCCTTTTAAAATTTATGTGGGTTGCCCTCTCTCAGTATCTGCTTAGATTTAGTATTTTGAAAGTCTGCTTTATTTTAAATCCTCTGGATAACTCTTACTGCTGTTATTTGTTCAGTTGCCTGCAAATGCACATAGACACCATAGTCTTAGTTCTGAAGTGCTTGCTGTGAGACTGAATGCTGCATTGCTCTCTAGTAAAATATCTGCAGAGTTCCATGAGGTCTGTGAAGACATGGTAGGAAATGTGATCTGTTGCAATGCTTGGCCAAATGTACAGAAAGTGAGAACCAGATGAAGAAATACAATTGTTGTCCATGAGGTTCTTAATTTAGTTTGGCTTCCAGGCTTCAAGTTGTAAGTCTTCTGCCTGACACATATTATACTGTAGCTGGATATTAGAATTTTTAACACCTTTCTTGTTCAGTCAGTAAAGGCTTTAAAAATGTGTTTAACCTTTAGCCTGTGACAAATATGGGGCTAATTAACATGCTTATAGTTGAACAGCAGTAGACTGTTCAGTATCTCATTCCCTTAAAGATACTATTGGTTATTAATATTTTGTCTTTTATGTCTCAAAGGAATCTTTTCCTTGGCATTGATCTAGTATGTCTTGCAAATTAATTAAATTAAGTATTGATGCATACAAATAGAGCAACTTTGAATTCTATTTTGTCAGAAAAGCATTACGTGATTACTGATGTAACAAGGGGGTTCTTCTTTTCTCTTTTTCTTTTTTTTTTTTAATTTTCTCTCATATTCAATACAACATGATCACATTTCCTCTCCTTTTCAGGTGCTATTCAGCACCATATATTGTGTTACAATAATTTGCATATAACTAAAAGGCAACCTTTCAAAGCTAATGTGTCCCGTGTTACTATTGATGGCAGCAGCTGGATGACTAATTTCGAGTATGTTTCTAGGATCCGTTATTTTCTTTTTCTATGAATGGTAAGGATTCTGCTAAAATGTCTCTGTAATAACCACAAGAGAAATAAAATTCTGTTAGGATCAGTAAAGCATCTCTTGGTCAAATTATGAAGTGTACATTAAACTGCACATGTAAATATTTATTATGCAAATAAATAGGTAATTTGTCTTCCCAAGTTTAAATCAAGTAACTCCATTTACAAATCTAGTAACTGTGTTTACAAATAAGAATATAGGATCTGCTTGGTATGTAGACTCCTGAGTGGCACATGAAAATACTAATTTGCATCTCCAGTTTTCACACATGAAATTTTAATTAAGAACAGAATTTTAATTTTGCAACTTGACACTTCAGTTTTGAAAATGTGTTACTACACCAGACAAAACTGAGATAAATTTGAGGTACAGTGTCTAGATTAGACCTCTCTGGCTGAGGGAAAATGCTGCACAGCAGTACTGCCTTTTAAAATTAACACAAAGATGTATGAATTAATAAGATTAACTACAAAATCCCAAGCTATAGAAAAAAGGTTTAAACCCATGACTTTTAAACCTCACACCTGTGAGGCCACATCTGGAATACTGTGTTCGGTTCTGGGCTCCTCAGTACAAGATAGACATGGACATACTAGAGAGACTCTAGTGAAGAGCCACAAAGATGGTAAAGGGACTGGAGCATCTCTCCTGTGAAGAAAGGCTGAGAGAGCTTGGAGAAGAGCCTAGAGAAAAGAAGGCCATGGGGAATCTTACCTATGTCTATAAATACCTGGAAGAGAGCTGCAAAGAGGACAGAGCCAGGTTCTCTTCAGTGGTGCCCACTGAAAGTACCGGAGCAATGGGTTCAAACTGAAACATAGGAGTTTCCCTCTGAACATCAGAAAACTTTTTTTTTATTGTGAGAGTGACTGAGCACTGGCACAAATTGCCCAGAGACTTTCTTGAGTGTCCCTCCTTGGAGTCACTCAAAAGCCATCTGAGCATGGTCCTGGGCAATGAGCTCTATGTGGCCCTGCTTGAGTGGGGGCACTGGACCAGACAACCTCAGAAGGTCCCTTTCCACCTCTACCATTCTGTGATTCTGTGAATCAAAAAAACTTTGTGAACTACTACATGTTTTCTGCACACTACTATGTAATCTTAATGAAAGTTGAATCCATTAACATATAGATACAACAATTTATCAACAGTGATTTACCGCATTGGACAGTTAGATTTTAAGATTATTCTCTAAGTGCAATTTATTTTCTAAAACATTACTTACTTGATATTTTTTATGTCACAGCTCACCTTTCATTTTCCTTTTTTACTTAGTAAGACCACCTTGTATCTTTGTACAGACCATCTTTATTATCTGGGACTCAACGTGCAGCTTCACTTAACCTGCTTATGTCCACATCCAATACAATTTAAAGAGATCAGATTGTAAACATCTAAATGTGGACAGAGACATTTACTCACCATTATTAGTTTTGCTACTACTATATTTATTGTGTTGTTTACGCATTTTTGGTTTACTTTTGTCTGCATGTCATTTAAGGTGTTGTTCCTGTTACAAGACAAAATCAGGTTTTTGACAACTGTGAAAATGAACACCAAGCTTTTTCAGAATGCAGAAGACAAAGTGTTGTCTCTAAAAGATGGAAGCCTGTTCATCATGCACAGGTTAATATAAAATACTATAGAAATTAAAAATCTTGTTTATCTTAAAAATGGAAAGAGTTTCAGGAATATCAAAGATTTGTTATTGTCACATGATTTTGAATCAATGTGCTTAATCAGCTTGCTGTCACTGCTAATGGAAAGAATAAAACCAACTAGAATACATCACTGTATTAGTGTACAGTAATATTTTTTCCCTTGAAACCATTTGGTAATATGAAATAATAAACTAAACATGTTCAGAAAGCAGTATAGTTACCTTAAATTATACTTAAAATACTCTTACAATATTTTTTATAGAATTCATTAGGTGCTGTCCAGCTGAGTCCTGTTCAATCTGCATTTGATCCAGTACAAAAGATGAAAAACATCTATAAATCTGAGGAAGGTATAGTAGCACAACTCACTTCAGTTCTTTGTTATACATAAAGTGGAATGACAGAATATATCCACTGTGTAACATGATTTGTGTCTTTTTGCATCAGTGATTCTAACAAAGAAAGTGTAATTCTCTAGAGCAATTTTTTTTCCTGTAAATATAAGATATAGCATCATATAGCATGATATTAATGGGTTTATAAATGTATTACAACATATATTCAATTTTCTTTCCATTCCTGTTTGTTTTTAATTGTGCAGTAGCTGTACGTGTCACATATAACTGTATGATATGGACAGGTATTGCTTGCTATGATCACATATTTCCAAACTCATTAGGACTTGCTCTGGTGCCAATTGTAAGATGTATTACTGTTCTTAATTATTTCATTTTCTAACATATCATGTTTCTTGATTTTGCCACCTTTTTCTTCTTTTAATATCAATTTTATGTGTTTCACATACCTATGGTCATGAAAACAAGCAGCTTATTTAAAGGTAATGAGCCATTCTCATTTGACGTTCCCCCTGTAATCTCTTCAGTTTCAGAAAGCACTGCTCAGTTTCTAGTGGCAGAAAAACTAGCAAGTACACCAATTTCAGAGGGTGAAATCCTGGCAGCCATGGACCGTATGGAGTCAGCCAGCCAGCCCTCACTGCTCAACAGGGCTCCATGTCCAGGCAAGAGTGTTCTCTCAGTAGAAGAACACAAGATTTTCCAGTCTCTGGATTGTCTGAATCAAAAGCTACAAAGTAAGTTGGATAATAAATAGGATGCTACATCAATTGATTAAATAACTTTATATTTTGTTGCCATAGATTTTTTTTTTATTAAAAACAGGAATTCTGTAATAGAAATGTTTTCTATTATTGTTGTTGTTGTTGTTTACTAAATGTAGCAAACAGTGTGTCAAAATCATGAAACCCTTCTTTAAGTCAATGAAATTAATTTAAATTAATGGTGACTTTGTCTTGGTAAAAAGTAACTCTAAATGTGATGGGAGGACACCTTCAGAAACTGGCTCAGCCCAACTGTAGGTGTTGCTTGTAAGAGATGTTTGTCAAAATTGTTCTTTCATGGTGCATCAGGTGCATCAGTCTCACTTGGAAATATGTTCCAAAGCTTATCCATCTTGATTTTTTTGCAATTCTTTTTGCAAATTATTGCTCTCTATATTATATGCCATATAGTTTTGCAAATGTAGCCCTTTATAATGAATGGCTTTTCATTTTCTTACTTCTAATATTTAGAATGTTTTTCCTCTCCATGACTTCTGAAAGGTCAGAAATAATGAATTCTGACAGTGCTGCAGACAAATCTAAATGTTTAAGTGAATATTACTTGTGCAACCATTTTTAAAATGTCGAACTTACCTAAGTGTTCTCTAACCTGTTTTTCCTCTGTGCCAGGTGGATTTCATACCTGCTTTATACTGGTTTTCTTTATATGAACTCTCCAATCACAGCTTCCATTTTGCTGAATAATGTGGGGGAAAAGTCTGTACTTGTTCTTGATAATTTTTTCCCCAGTGATTAATTAGCTAACACTTTCATTAGTCATCCTATGATAACTAATACACTTGTAGAATAAACTTACTTCTTCAGCCTCTTGCTACTTTATGTTTTACTTTGACCTATGTGATCATTCCACTAAAAATTCACATTAGTTTGGCATAATTTCAGTATTTTGTGTGCTCCATCCTGTACTTGAAATGGGTGGGGACCTTAGTCTCTTCACTGGTCTGTTTGGTGTTTTATATGATTGGAATAACTGCTTGCCATTTGTGCTGTACATGGAATTGCCAGCTCTCCTGAATTTTATATTTTCCTTGGACTTTTTTCATGTAAAACTTTACATGCCAATTACTTGAGTTTATTAGAGTCTGCTTTCTTGAAGTCCATTGATTTCATTTCACTATTCCACTACTATTCCTTCTAGACTGCACCGTTTCATGGTGAGGTTACCCAAGTTTACCCCCTTATTGGCTAGAATCAAACTAAACCAGGGTTTATTAAACTTCTGCACACTATCCATATATTTCTACATTAAATAGTCTACAGTAAATAGTCTGATTTTGAGGGAAAAGGCTTCAGTTTCCTATAAACTGCAACAGCAGAATAAAAGATCTTTGCAATTGTTTAGAAACTTTCTGCAGCTGTAGCTTACAATTCTTGCTCTGTCAAACAGTGGTTCAGAATTTCATTTTATCATAACCTGTGGTTATTGCTTCCAGGCAAATGGAAATGAAAAATTCAATTGTTTTGCCAGAGAGGCATTTTAGTATGATGCGCTCACATTAAGAAAGTAGATATGAAAAGAGAAATATGAGCATATAAAACTAAATTTCTGTATAAGTAACAGAGAAACGACAAAGAAATAGAGGGAAAGGTAAATTCAGCAAAAGAACTGGGAGCAAGAACACTGAAGTTTTCGAAGTGTGAAAAGGAAATCTGTAAGAAAAGTACATAGGGATTATGAAAGAAACAATGAAAGAATCATAGGAGTTAACAGATTGCAAATGAAGTAACTGTGAAAGTTAGTGTAATACATACACATACATATGTATCTCAGAAATTTAATTACCTTGCCTAATTATTTGGGGATTAAAATTGGTAATGGGAAACTGGGAAATTGTACAAGTAGACTTACATGTAAGTACTTGTAAGTAAGTAAGTGTTGTAGGTACTTACATGTCATACAACTACATTGCCTTTCTAAACCGTGACCTTTTTCACCCCTTCTTTTGGCTTTGTTTCCACAGGTTACCAAATTAAGTGACTAAAACTGTGTCGTTTTATATTGGTCTTTTTAATGAACAGCGGTCAATCACTAGCCAATCTACATCTGGAATACTTGTTGCCAGCTTAGAGTAGCTGACATTCTTTTCTCTAGCTGTAGATTTCTTTATTGATACCAAATTTTTTGTTCCTATATTATCTAGATGCAAATTTTAAAAATAGAGATATGGCCTATACTTCAGCAGCTGTTGGTAGGGGAAATAAAACCAGTGCTGTTAAATTACATTTTCACAATCTTCAGAAAGTTTTGAGTTGAATATTTGACTGTGAATCTTAGTTTTATTCAAGTATTTTGTTTATATAATATTCATTATATACTTTCATGCTTTTTTTCAGATGTTCAAGAAGCTATTACCAGAAACTCATTTGCTTCACATGTTTTGCAGATAAGCAGCCCTTAGTAAGCATTTAATTTAAATGTGTTCAGCTTTAATTTCTACAAACTGACCTTATGGCTTATTTTATTGTAAAAATACAGTTGAAAATACAGATATGTTCATCTGGCTTGCCATATTTTCTGTTTATGTAAAAAAAGCCCTAACAAACATGAACTTTATAGTACTTAAACCAGTTTAACAGATTATATCAGACCACCTCATCCTCTGGCTTCATTTTCATTTTGGTATCTGAAGACACTGGCTGAGTCCAGGAGGTCTAAGAACTTTAAAGGAACGGTAATTTAGTAGGGTCCATTTGAAGTCTATGTAAGTCATAAATATTTTGTATTTCTTAATAACATAGAGAGAAAAGGGGTAATTGTGCATGGCAGGGCATAAAATAATTGTTGATACAATGAATTCTTACTTTGACCTGAAGATATACCATTTTCTATATGTGATAGGTCTCTGTGTGTATTGTACCTTTCTTCAATAGGTATTTGTATTTTGTTTCATTTATTCTAGATTTTGTCAGTTTGAAACAAAATAGGTTACCTTGAATGTAAAGAAATGAATAGGCAGATGAGTGTCTGAAGTACAAGATTTACATTTCAAATGTTCAGTGTATGATGCAGGAGTTAGTATTTATAAATCTGTATCATCAGTCTTCTCCTGTACTATAAATTTACACTGAAGAAAAATTATAGACATGACCATTTACTCAGAAACATAGAATCATATGATTATTTTGGTTGAAAAAGATCTCTCAGATCATCAAGTCCAACCATTATCCCGGGACTGCCCAGTCCATCCCTAACCCACATCTAAGTGCCACATCTACACATCTTTTAAATACCTCCAGGGATGGGGACTCCACTACTACCCCGTGAAGCATATTTCAATGATTGACAACCTTTTACATGAAGAAAATCATCCTAGTATCCAATCTAAACCTCCCCTGACACAATCTGAGGCTGTTTCCTCTTGTCTTGTCACTTGTTACCTGAGAGAAGAGACCAACCCCCACCTGGCTACATCCTCCTTTCAGGCAGTTTTAGAGAGCAGTAAGGTCCCCCCCGAGCCTCCTTTTCTCCAGGCTAAACAGCCCCAGCTCCCTCAGCTGCTCCTCACAGCACTTGTGCTCCAGACCCGTCCCCAGCTCCGTTGCCCTTCTCTGGACACGCTCCAGCCCCTCAATGTCTTTCTCGCAGTGAGGGGCCCAGAACTGACCACAGGATTGGAGCTGTGGCCTCAGCAGTGCCGAGTACAGGGGGACGGTCACTGCCCTGGTCCTGCTGGCCACACCATTGCTGACCCAGGCCAGGACGCCATTGGCCTTCTTGGCCACCTGAGCACATTCTGGATCATGTTTAGCAGCTGTTGACCAATACCCTCAGGGTCCTTTTCTACCTGGCACCTTTCCAGGCACTCTGCCCCCAGCCTGTAGCACTGCCTGGGGTTGTTGAGACCCCAAGGGCAGGACCTGACCTCAGCCTTGTTGAACCTCATAGAGTTGGCCTTGGCCCATTGATCCAGCCTGCCCAGATTGCCCTGCAGAGCCACCAAGCCGATCAGCACTCCCACCCAACTTGGTGTCAGCTGCAAAGTGACTGAAGGTATATTCATCCCCTCATCCAGATCATTGATAAAGAACTGGCCCTAGAACTGAGCCCTTGGGAAACCCACTTGTGACCAGGTGCCAGCTGGATGTAACACCACCAGTCTCTGGGCTCAGTCAACTAGACAGTTTACCCAGTGAGGAGTGCATCCATTCACACCATAAGCAGCCAGTTTTCCGGGAGACTGCTGTGGGAAACTGTGCCAAAGACTTTAGTAAAGTCCAGGCAAACAATAAGTACAGCCTTTCCTGAATCCACTCAGTGGGTCACCTGGTTATAAAGGAGATCAGGTCGGTCAAAGAGGACCTGCCTTTCCTAAACCCACTCTGGCTGGGCCTGATACCCTAGTGGTCCTGTACATGCTGTGAGATCACACCCAAGATGATCTGCTTCACATACTGCATATGCTTTACTGGATAAGCTGTTACCAAAAATGTTAGAGGAAATATTCTTTATTCATAAGGCTTTTGCAGCTTTCTGAATTTGAGACCGAAACACCCCAGGAAGCATCCCAGCTCCTAAATTCAAAATGATTGCCTGTTCTGAAGTGGGGCTGTGAAAAGACCACGGTGCATCATTTCCTTTCTTCCTGTGAATCTGGGTAATAGGTGTGACTTGGAACCTCAGTTTCCTTTCTTCTGCCTCCCGTCTTATAAATTTAGTGTTTTATGGCTAAACTTGTAAATTTTGCATTTTTCTGCACAGTTACCTTTATTGGATCTAACTGTGTTTTAATAATGCATTTTTGAGCTTGTTCTCTGGTCCTTCATGGTCTGTCCTACACTAAAAAAAAAAAAATAAAGCTGTTCTGCTCACCAATGTCTTTTCCTGGCTTTCAGTAGTCAGAATTCTTTCTTGGCTGACTGGTCTGTGACAAAGCTTTCTCCCACTAATTCATCTACAAGATTTTTGTTTCATGAATAAGATATAAACACAAGATATTACTCAGGCTGTCCAGTCTCTGGAACTGTAAGTTCTCTGATAGATATTTAAGACCCTTCTTTCACTACAAGCGTATACTTTCACATTAAAACAGGTGTCCAGCTAGATATACATTCAAATCTCAGCCACTGTTCTGGAATTCTTGATGATAAGAATGAACTGTCATAAAAGTAGCCAGTTGCAAAAAAAGTACAGATGAATGAGATTTCATCAAATCTGTTAGGAGAAACAATGGGGGTTTTAAATTTTTAATTTACCCAGAGAACAACCTGTTTCAACTCTCCTTGTTTCAGAGCACCCAAATAAAGTATGGATATTTACTCAGTAATTTCTGTGAAGGACATTGTACTCTGTAATACCAACCTCTAAATCCAGATGAAGGTATGCAGTTGTTTGTACAATGGACAACAGATCACGTGGTACCATCAAATGAAGTTTCTTGAATGTTATACATAATCACATTTCTGTTTATATACACACACATCTCATTATTTTCTATTTTATTATAGAGTATTCATCAATGCATATCCTCCCCTTGGGTGAGCCCTGCAACAGCCTCACAGCAGTACCAGAGTACCTCCAGCTGGCAACCCACTGCAGTTGTGCAGGAGACACTGACATCGTCTGCTACAGGATCTTGTGGCTTTATATACTTCTTATGCAGTGTATATACTGTTTGACACTACAAAATTAGCGACAAAATTAAGAAGAAAGCAGAAACTCAAATAATGAATGTCAATTGACTGGTAAGCATTTTTAGGATAACTAAGTCTATTTTATTCTGCAATTTATTGTAAAATTAATTTTAGAAGACCTCTCTGAATTGTTATGCCAGTTCTGGATTAAAGGCCTTTTGTTAACCAGCATGATACCTAAATCTGTGAAGTTAGTTAATTGCTAAGAAATGGTGACTTTTTAACTTCTCCTTTTTCACTTCCTCTGCTGTTTTGGTACAAAGTAGATAAGCATTCATAGAATCATAAAATCACGGAATCATTTTGGTTGGAAGATCATTGAGTCCAACCTGACACCACTGTGTTTATCACTAAACCAAGTCCCCAAGTGCCACATCTGCATCTCTTTTTTTTAAAACCAAGCAGAATCAGTCAACAAATCTAGGCTGGTAATTAGCTGCAAGAAGCAATAAAAACAATTTATGAAATCTCTCAATTTATAACTCCCTATTAGATGCCTGATTTTCTGTTCATATCTACACAGTAACAATTGTAGTGTTTGTCTGGGGGGCTAAGCACTCCCATACTTCCACCAGAGCTGTGCCTGAACCCCACACAGCGTTACTGCTAGTCTTTGAAACAAAGTGTATGGAAGCTTAGGAGAGCTTTATTTCAGGAGTGGACTCAGTGCCGTAACAGTGCAACCACGGGAATATGTCCCCCCATTTAGAGACTGGTGTTCTGTAAATCAAATGCATCTTTCCAAAAGAAGCTCTTAAATGATTATTTGGCAAAAGTATTTTAAAAACTTTGTTGTTCCCCATCATACAGGATCATCATAATATTGTCTTTGAAAAGTGCTGCCATTGCTTAGGAAGGAACCAGCCTGTAAGAAAAAGAGAAGAGGAAAACATGTGCCCATCATAAAAATGGACAGTTTATCAGGGTTTAGAAGTACCTGCTGGTGCATTGTGTCAGCCGAGACTAAGGTGAACCACATATAGCAAATAGCAGCTGAAATTTTACAAAGAAGGTTTAGGGAAAGATTGATTTTTTTCAAGAAAATATGTTGAAGAATGGAATAATAAATAATAAATAACCTTTCTCCTCTAGCTAGGCATTGCAGCATCTTTGGAGGAAAAATCTGACAGGCTTAAAAGGGGCTGACTTCAGTCTGGAGCCTGTTAAGATAAACTGTATTTAAACATCAAAACTGCAGAAACTTGGTTTCTTATGACCACTGTTGCCATCTGTTCTGACGGTTCTGCCAGAAAAGGGAGACTATAGCTGAAGTTCACGTGCCTAAAGGATTTTGATGTGTGTCAGTACTTACTGGGTCTTTGGTGCTCAAATAAATATAGAATTCCCAGCAAAAGGCTTGAAACAAACGAACAAGGAGCATTTTGAGTTGGAAGTCAAAATTGGTTTGCGCGGAAATACTGAGTCCTTACATCTCTGTTTGTAAGCAGTCCCCTGTGACATTCCAGTATGGTGAGGATTTCATATTTAAATAGCAGGGGAATGTTTCCCCAAAGAGATTAAGAGAGGGGAAAGCAAATAATCCAAATACCAGAGGCCATGGTAGTGGCTAGTCAGCAAGCCAGAGCACCAGTTTAACCAGGTTTCTACTCCTGTTAATCGGTTTAGGTGGCAAAAGTAAAGCCCATGAGTCAACTTCCTCAATTACATGAAGACATTCTTTCAGAAACAGGTGCTTGCATTTACATTTCTAGGAAAATAGTTTCCAATGAGTTTTTTTGATTTAGAGTTACAGGCTTCAACTCAAAGGTAATAGGCTTGTTTCTGAGGTCACTCTGATTCTTGTGACAGCAGTGAAGTATAGTTTTTGTTTAGGTGTCTGAACAGGGTGACCCTTGGGCATCAGGAATGTGCACTATGAGAGTGGGCCCAGGGACAGCAGCTGGATTCTGAGCACTTGTGAGAAGCCAGAGCAGAGCCTCATGAGGGTGTCATTGACAAGCAGCCTCCTGAGTGCAGACATGGCCAGGAGAGGGCCAGGGTTAGAAGAAATGGGCTGATGTTAACACAACCTTTATGCCCCATCAGGGGTTTACAGGGCACCAAAGCACCCCTAACAAGGTCTGCCTTTTCCTCCATCACCTGTGTAGCAGCCTCCAATGCTGCCAGGAAGAAAATCATCTGCCTCTGTATCTGGGAGGGCACCACACCCAATAGCCACCATCCACTCCAGCACCTGCAGCTAGGCTTTAGGATGGCAGGAGCCAATGTACCTGAGGCCTGCCATCGGCATTGGAGGCAGAAGTGACAGGCATGACAGTGCTGTGGATATGAGGGATAGGTGCAGCTGCAGACACATGGGAGCTATAACAAGTCCTCAGTGCTGACAGGGACAGACAGCAAGATAGGGACTGGCTGGGCTGCAGCTGGAGCTGCCACAGTAGCCTGGGGCTTCTGAACAAGACTCTGGTTCTCCTTTCTCTCCTGGAACTTTCTTCCAGCTAGGGTCATTAGACAGCAGGGTCCTTGCCTATGCTCTTTGATAAGATCTTGGCAGTGGCAAGAGCTGCAGCGGTAATGGGAGGGAAGAGGGGGACTGGGAGAAGTCAGAGACCTTCCTCCTCCAGCCACTGCTCCTGGTCAATTTGCTTTCATGGGGAAAAAAGTAATTTCTGTAGCTACCAGATTTGCAGGCTAACAGAACTGCAGCCCTGTGAAGGGGGAAGGCCTTTGCAGGCCCACTACTGACACCTGTAAATGATGTTTCAAGCATTTTGAATGCTATGTTTTGCAGCCAAAACAGGCACAAGAAAACCCTTGTGACAGTGTTTGGAGGCAGCCAACATGTGTGTAAAATTGCAGCAGTGAACACTACTGTGCTATACAACCACAGGATGTTAGGAGGGTGCATCAAAGCATTTGAGATTACAGAGCTACCTCAAAATATGCGTTTGCCTGTATTAGGCCAGTGTATACTATGCAAGTCTTGAGTTGTGTGGCAGCATCTTTGGTAAAGCCGCTGCTGGGAGAAGAACCTGACTGATACTGTCAAATTCTGCAGACAAAACAGGAATGACAATGCACAGTACAAAAGAAACCAGAAACATATGGGCAGAGTGCCATCTAAAACATGGCTGGTGGTGTGTGGGAATGACCAGACTTACTTCTCACCAAATACACTAAAACACATCTGCTCCATCAACTAGACCTTCAAAGAGATGCCATATCATTTTTTCATCCTCATCATAATATTCATAATCATCTGGCTCATAATGATTCCTTCTCTAATACCATTGCTTTTATGAGAGGGAATTCACCCAAAGTAAATTTGACCCTCTGTAACTAGAGATGACTCCATAATGTTTGTGGAATTGTATTTCAAATCATAGCCACAGGATTCCTTCAATATTGAATATAAATCCCAAGCCAGCAGCAATGGTGGCAGTGATCCAGAGTGACAGAAGTGTCTGTGGGTGACACGAATCTACATATAAAGTCTCTATTACTGTATATATTAATTTTGTTCTTGTTTTGAGAAGGAAGCAATTGTTTAACATTTTTATTTAATCTGTATCCAATAGTTTGTGCTCTTTCAGAGAAACAAAAATAAAAAAGAAAAACAGAAGGAGAAAAATCGAAAGAAGTAAAATGAAAAAAGGGGGAGGGAAGGGAAGGGAAGGGAAGGGAAGGGAAGGGAAAAGGAAAAATAACTTTCCTATGCTTTTTATTCCATTTTCAGCAATGTTTTTATTTAATCTTCCTACTTGTGCCGTGATGAGACTCTAAAAGATGCTGAATCTCTTGAAGGTTGTGCCATCCTGCAGTTAGGTAAAAATGCCAGTAGAATGGACAATTTTCTGTCATTGAATGATCATGAAAGAGTTGTGCCATTAAGCAAACTGAAAAAATGAAAACATATTTCTAAAAAAGGAGATGGTCCTGAAATAATTCATATTTGGAATTTCCATCAAAGAAAAAAAAACACACTAAAGTTCAAATATTTCTGTTTATATTTAAAAGTTTGACTTTTCACTTCAAGATAAGGTTTTGAGACTAGCGTAATAAGATTAGTCAAAAGCTATGTGAAATGTTTTGTTTCAGGTCCACTTAAATATTCAGTAATTTCTTGCCTGTGGAAATTACTTCCCCTTCTGATTTTTCAGCCATCTAATAAAAATAAAAACTTACACAATCTATTCAAGAGGTCTGAACTCTGTTCTCAGCTGTAGGCAAAGGGTTTGGCACGGGGGAACATGGCCTTCAGAGGTCGTTTGGTCAGAGTACTGGAGTTACTTTCTTGTGGTTATTCACATTGCAGCACTGATTTCTGTGTTGTCCAGTCAGCCCATGCCCCTGGCATCCCTCTGGAGAACAGAGCCATGTAGGGATATGGGGGGCAGGATGAGTATTTACGCAGACCTTTCATGATACTGCTCTTAACAGCAGGCAGAGGTAGGGAGACAGAACACAGGGTGCTAACGGCGAACATCGTTCCCTTCCTGTAGAGTGAGTCCTACCAAAGACAAGAGGTGACTTGGCTGGAAGGTCATGCATTTAGGTTAAGCATTTAATGACCTACATTTGGTGGAGCTGATGAGTGAGCTTGGGATTTCCTAGACAGCTCCTAAGCCAGTAATAAGTCTTGCCCCATTTTCTCGGATTGTTAGAAAGCTGGATGAAAATGTGAAAGCAATTATGTCCTTCAGAGCTCTCCAAATGACTGTACCATCCGCACCCTGTGACTAAGTCCCTGTCTCTGTCTGAGATCGTCAGAGGGGATCGTTCTTTCTTTCTGAAGCACAATGTGCTATAAGGTCTTGTGGGATGGCAGAGGCTTCGTGCACACAATGCGCCTTTGCAGACAGAACTAAACCTTCCAACTCAATGATCTTATTACGCATATGTGTGTTTGTTTTATAGAGGGATACAGATATACAGGGTATGCATAAACACTTTCTTATCCTTAGTAATGAGCACTGCTTCTGACAGTGTTTTTTCTTTTGTTTTTAGACTCCAGGGTGTGGCACACTATAATGCAAGCTTCTGTGTTGTTGCTGCAAAAATACCCTGCTGCAAGCGGGGGTATTTGTCTTCTTTCAAGGGGGGGTTGTAGACCAAATATGGCCCAAGCCTGTTTGATAGTTCTCTTGTAAATGAAATGATGACAATCCTCTTGTGACTAGGAAACATTCCAGAGCCGGGGTGTAGGGTTACACAATGGTACAGTGTCTTGCCCCTGATTTATAATTTGAGAAGCAGATTGTGTTCAGACAGAATGTGAGTTGAACAATGAGGTTTCTAGTCCTGATCTCATTAACAGAGATTTATACCAAGAGGCTATTGTATCTTGTTCTTTTGCTTTGCCATGCCAGCAAACATTCATAAAGTTATTTAAAAAAGAAATCTTCTGTCACACACTTAGGTCAGAGAGTTCTCAGGAAAATAGCTAGTCAAATACAGAGTGGTCTCAATCTGCAGTTAGCTAAGGCTTATGTTTCTGGCCTTAATAAGTCTCAGAATGATTGCTCGATCAAACAACATACTCAAGCTTATTACTTGTAAAGATTTGTGGAGACATGGCTTAAAATGCCTTTTCACATATTTATGTTTGTTCACGGTTGAGTCACTCTAAGATAGCTTAATATTTGCAAATCATACATAATCACCAAAAGAATGTTCTTCCAGTGCAGAAGAACCAACAAAAGGTGAAAGAACAATAACATCCTGAGAGCTGCTTTCCCTCCTGCTGCCCCAGATCCTCTGTGATAAATTAAAGGTTATAAAGACATGGCCTGGAACCTGCTCTTTGTTGACAGCTGAGTAGTCATTGTGCATCCAGAAGAGGATGTACAGCACATTAATTAATATTTCAGTAATGCTGCCAGGGAATTTGGCCTGATCACGAGTAGAAAGAAAATGGAGGTTCTTTTCAACACTCACCATGCTAGAAAATAGACTGGCCTATCCATATGTTTTGACAACACAGTTCTGAAGCCTGCAGACCAATTCTGCTCAGAGAAGTTCAGCAGGAGGCTGTCTTGGAGTGTCACAGCAAGACATGAAGTCACACAGAGCACAGCAAAATCCAGCATGGCTCTTAGGAGGTTAAAGGGCAGTGTATCTGCAATACAGGAGGCATCTGGCTTCAAAGTGTCACACAGCTGTCATCACCACTTTCTCATACACATGTGAAACATGGACAGCTTATCATTATTGAGGCATGTGACTTCCCAATTTCACCTGCACTGGCTACTGTGCTGTTGCTGGTATAAATAAGCACACAGTGCAATTAGCCTGTTATTCAAGGTCCTGTCAAATATCAAGTGCTATAGTAATACTCCTGTGAGCTGCGTTCTCCCAGGCAGCTGATGCACATGTCAGATGAGAGGCCCCTCCACCCCAAATTTGACGGCCAGTTTCCACATATTAAGCACTAGAGAGTAGGTGAGGAGACAGGGCAGCAGAAACATGTCAGGCAAACCTTCAGATAGCAGCCACTCCACATCACAGAAAACTGCTGCTAAATAGCATCTCCTGTTGCAAAGAACATGGATTGGCCAGATTGCATGTAGAGAGAGAAATGCTCTGCAGTACAGGGACACGGAGAACAGTGGGTGTTGTAGATTGACAGCACATCTTTGCTGTGTTCATTTTGTACTGTGACAATAGGACCCAGTAATGGCACAGCAGCTGAGTCTTTGCATGTTGAATGAACAGCAACAGTCGTCCTTAAATCCTGTGGTGGAACTGTAGCTAGGCCTTCTATTTGGTCTCCTCTGCCTGAACTCCCAGGAGAGTTTAAAAGAAATTATACGACATCCTCTCATCAACTCCTGGCCTCAGTGTTACAGAAGAGTTGCACAGAATTTTTTACTTTAATTTTTCCAACACATATTGAAATGGATTCAAGTTATCTTAGCTTCATATCATGTACCTTTGCTCTTGGTAAGCCTGGGGAAATAGGAACATATTGCTCACTTCTTCTGTGCCCTTCAATGTTTTGCAAGTTTTTACAGAGGAGTTCAGACTGTACTGCAATAGCAGCTTGTCTATCTTGCTAATGACTTGTCACTGAATGCCAGACAGGCCAAATATGGAATAATTAGGATAGGAATGAATGACAGTTTCTAGACAATATGTGAATGATAAGCTTTAACTAACTTTGGCAGTCTTCTGCTTAATCCATACCTTTTTTCCTTTGGCTGAATGTTTGGCGTTAAGTGATTGAAAAAGATGAACTTTTCCTTCTTTTTTTTTCCTCCAAGTGTTTTAACTATTCTTTATCTCCCACAATAGCCACACTTCCCATGAATCTTATTTTCGATCAAGGAAGTTCTCCTTCACAAGTTTCCTATCCAAGTGCAATTGATTTCTAGCATTTTACGCTTCCTTTATTATGAAGAGCTGGACAGACAATCCTGACAGTTTGTTTTACTCCAGTTACTAAAGCTCTGTCAAAGGGCAATGATATGACAAGACAGTGCTTAAAGAAATGAATCCTATGTTAAATCTTGACAACAAAAAAAAGTTTTCAATTGCCTTCTATGTTTACCTTCTTGCTCTCGTCACCATTCACACCCAGCGCAGCACTTACAGCAGGATCACCCAGCCTCCCCTCTGAAAACTGCCCTTCCCATGTTTCTGAGGACCTAGCCCCAGAGTAAGAAAAGCAGGGCTGAGGTCAAGCAGGAGAACTCTATGATAAAGTTTCTGTCCTCAGCTTTGGAAACAAGCTCCACAACGTCCTCAGCTTTGGAATAAGCTCCACAATGTGTCTTCTTGAATCATATTTTGTATTCCCACACTCAGTCAATATGAAAAGAGACACGTTATTGATTTTGAAAAAGGTAAACTTGACAGAGAAGGTCCTACTGGTAAGAGCCAGATCATTATGGCAAACTCACTGTCTGAGGATTAGACCCCTACACAATAGGCTACCAGGGCCAGCTCCTCCACCCCTTACCTTGCTCTGAAATGTGTGTTCCACGTTACCTGCGTTTGTTACATGTACTCTATGGGTACCTCATTTTTCAGAGCTCTCAGGGACAAGTAGATTTGGAGTCTCAAATGCCTTAGAACAAGGAGCGATGCCCAGGTAGTCTGTTAACTCGAGGTAGGAGCGTTTCTGTGCATGGGTGAGAACCGAACTTTGGGTATGGATTAGGTACAGGACCTATGTCCTGACCTTGTGTATTCTCTTAGATACATGCATGTCATTCGGAATCTTGCAGAGGCTAATACTCTTTGGAGAACTAAATAATTAGTCCTGGCTTCTAGTCACTTTAAGATAGATAGATAGCGCAATAGTCATAGCAGTTGTGCTGCCTCATTATCTCAATGAATTAGGACAGAGAAGAGGAATATACAAGACTTCTCCAACCCTACTGAGGTTACATTCTACTCGAATAAATGAACATCTGTCCCCCAAATCTGTCTCCCGCCTTTGCAATGGTCCAACCATATGGTCCAATCTCAGTGCCATTGAACTCCTATTAGGTCCCTTGCTCACAAGCTCTGATAGCTCATGTTAAAATCATAGGGTCATTTAGGTTAAAAAAACTCCTTAAGATTACTGAGTCAAGCCATTGATCCACTTAAGGAGTCACAGACTTGATCTGTCCATCCTCCCCTTCTCTGGAGATTTGCATTCCCGTGGTTCAGCTGTACTTCACAGCCGAAAACATGTTAATGAACACCCAGGACTGGGACTTGAGACACCTCAGGGCTCTGACTCACAAGCCTTGTCATGGACAGCGCTGGAAGTAAAACAAGAGTGTTTTCCAGGCTTTCCTCAGGGTCTGTTACATAGGGGACATTCAAAGAAGAAATAATTGGTTAGAAAATACATACTTGCAAAAGGGAGACCCCCTGTATGCTCTCAGTACCCACCCATGTTCTCCTCTTCAGGGATCTGGTAGATGTTTTATGCTCTTCTGGCCATGAGTGCATGACAGGAAAGGAGAGGAAATGGCACTATAACAATATACACAGGGACCATTTCCAACAAGGAAACTGTGCCTGGCACTGCATGTCAAGACAGTGGCTACACATATACATTAATACTGGCTACACAGATTAATACCTCTGGGATTTATGATTGCAGCTAAAATAATTCTGTTTTCTTCTCAGTTTAGGCCTATTTTTAATATTTTTTTTCTCTGTTAGTGTCATTAAATCCATTGCCAGATCAATAGCTAAGGAAAATGGTTGTACGGGCAGAGGCTGAGACTTCTGGATCCAAGCTTTGGCAGGCTGGGAAGGAGAAGAGGAAGGGAGAAGGAGTTTCAAACCCAACTAACTATGGCATTACCATTCCCAGGAGACCCTACAGTACGGTGCAAAGTTTGCCAAAAGCCATTCGGGTACACATGGTAATTTCAACAGCAGGATCTACTGAACTGTCTCCAGCACAGCTGTGGTCTAAACATATTCCTTTATTGACCATATAAGTCCAATGCAACTGTCCTTTGTGCATATGAGTTGGAGAGAGCATAGGGCCCCTAGTTGTGTTTTGCTCTTTGTCAGTACTTGTAGCAGATTCAGTCTCACCTCTTCTTTCACCTAAGAATGCTGTGGGGTACCTGTCGTTTGAGAGATTCTGTACAAATATCATAGAATCAAAGGATCATGGAGTTTGGATTGAAAGGAGCCTTAAAGACCACCTAGCTCCAAACCCCCTGCCATGGGCAGGAAACCTCCCACTAGACCAGGTTACTCAGAGCCCCATCCAGACTGGCATTTGACACTTCCAGGGATGGGGAGTCCACAATCGCTCCAGACAACCTGTGAAAGTGCCTCACCACCATCACAATAGAGAATATTTTTCCTAATGTTTAATCTAAACCTTGCACTCCTTCAGCTTTAGGCCATTCCCTTTTTTCTTCTGGCTGCCTATGGCTGCATAGCTTTGTGAAAACTTCCTCTCTAGACTGCTTGTAAGTCTCCATAGTTTTGCATTATAGCAACCCAAATGATGAGAACATCATCAGGACAAACTTTGTCTGAATAACATACAGAAAACTGTGCTGAAATTGTTTTGAGTATTGGAAATTTCCATTCCTCATCCAATATAAAAAAAATTTGAGTTTTAAGTTCTTCTGAATCTGCCATTAATGGAGGAACAGAGACCCCACACCAAAGGAAAACATACTTTCAACCCAACACCAGCACAGCATGAAGAAAGTCAGTACCATCTTTCTGCAGAACACCTAATGGCTCTATCTTCTGATAACGGCTTCTATCTTGTCATCTGGGCTCAGTTATTCCAAGAGAAGTAAATACCAAGATACTTCTATCTATCTTTGCAAGTGGCCTTTTTTGGCTAGTAGGATTTACACAAACAGGCAGCTCCAGCAATACATATTTCAAGTTTCCTATTGGTCATACCAAAGATTTTTTATAGAAATTATAGGCAGGACAAAATCTCTTGATTTAAAGTTTAGATGAAGGATATTATTATGAGACACTATATAAAATTTATGCAAGTATGATTATATTCTAAAACAGTCAGATAAAATAGATCAGACGCCATTTGAGGAGTCACATGTCCCTACTAATTCAGCATGCTGATAGCTCAGAATCTGTTACTCATGGGTTTTTTAAATGTTGGGGGTGTGTACCCCATGGAGGGGAGCGTTATAAAAGCTATCTTTCAATATTCTTATATTACTATATCAAAGTATGTAATAAGTATTACAGTGTATATATACTAAATTGTATGTATCTATTATTATATCTTGCTAAAAATATCATTGCACACTTATATGGGGTCTTCTGCAAAGTGAGAAGCCAAGAAAAAGCTTGAGTTTTGTAGCTTGCTGCATGGAGCTGGGAATATAGAACACATAGGAGGAGATTACTTGTCTTTTGAATGTAAAAGTAAGATGATTCTGAAAAGTGGCACTATTCTCTGCAAAACACTTCAATTTGGATTTTGTGCTATTGGTAAAAATCCAAATTCAAAACAAATATGCTGCAATGAAATCCTAATCAGAAGTGCTTTTTTTATTCTATTTTTTTCTTCATTTTGAAAGGAGAGACGGTGAAATAAAGTATTCAATATACTGTGATCAATAATTATTTGTGCAACATTATAATAGTCCAAGTTAGGGACGGGGTTCAAAGTTCCCACTCATTTTAATGGAAATTATGTGTCCACATTTTTTGGAAAGATTTTGAAATCTCAGTTATGATTTATAAACCAAGCACAAAAGCATTTGAACAGCATCCAAAAAGAGCAATAAATGCGCAGAGCACATTGCAGCAAATTGAGATGAATCCAATGGCAATGCTTAGTTCAGTTCCTGAATACTAAAGTGTAAATCCTTTGT
Organism: Struthidea cinerea; assembly: GCA_013397865.1. Classification (NCBI taxonomy): domain Eukaryota; kingdom Metazoa; phylum Chordata; class Aves; order Passeriformes; family Corcoracidae; genus Struthidea; species Struthidea cinerea. The sequence goes on along the minus strand of VZTI01003085.1, from coordinate 1,140,348 downwards.
AGAAATTTTGCAGAAAACACTTTAAAAGAATATAACTCTTAAAATCATACAGATTTTCTCAGTCAAAATTCTTGTTCAGTGATACATAGCTGTCAGCCACGTTACCCTTCTCCTGAGAGCTGACAACAAACACACAGCTTTGTGGCAGCCCTGAACAGTCCTATCAATTTAGCTTGGCCCTGCATACAACATCTGGCCCATAATTAATACAGCATTTTAAAATCCTTCTGGTACTATAAAATGCAAGATATATTAAACCAAATAAGTCTAAATGTTACTGGGGGTTTTTTTGTTTCTTCTGGAGAAGAAAAAATCTGAAGGGTTAGGGAAGACGGAGTCATTAATATATTTTAAAAAGCCAGAGACTAAAGTAGACGTCTGTGCCAATTCCTCATATCTCTTTTGTCCTTAATAAGACGGTACTCACACATTAGCCTGTGGGGTATCAGATGGCCCTTTTGTGCTTATTCGTTTCCTATGAAGAACGCAACTCCTGTGGCCGCTCATGTTTCCTTTGGCAGCTGAGAAGCTGGAGATTTACCACACTGTAAACCTGCAGCTGTAGCAGAGCCCGGGTCCCACCAGGTCCATGGCCACTGTGTTTGCTCCGTGCTGAGGACGGCCCCCAAGCAGCCCCCCTTCCCTGGGCCACCACATGTCGCCTACATCCCACTGAGGTCTGCGCTCCTACCCTTCACTGCCTGACCAGCATGGGGGCACTGCACATAAGCAAAAGCCATGCCTTGATAGACTATTTCTGCTGTGTACGGATTTATTCAAAAAGGGTGAAGAAAATGGAAAAAATTATTGTATAGCGCCATTGCAGACCAAGGAATTAGAACCTATGTATATCTCCTGTAAATGTGCAGAAATTATGTATGAGAATATTGCCAAGTGCTTCCTTTATAACAACAGAAGAGAAACAGACAATTTTAAGGTATGATTCACCTGTTCCTGTGTATCTAAAATAAGTCAGATGAATCAGTCCCTAAAAATATTTATTTGTTTCTAATGACTTGAAAGAGAGCTTACAGATGAGCTCAGCCATAAGCACTGTGTAGAAGTTAGGTGACATGCATGCCATTGGAGGCAGACTTGGAAGAGGTCTACTGACTTTTTCCCTTCACTTGCTGTCTTGGCATATTCTGCTGTTTTTTGAAAAACTAAATCTCAAGCTGAGATCACCAAAGTTGGCTATAAAAGGACATAACATGCAAACATGATGATCACCAATGCATATGCACCTGTGGCATATCTTGGGCCAAACTGGTCATCTTCCTGTAGAAAAAACTTTGTTCACTTGCAGCCAATTCTCCTTCATCCAAGTTACTTAAGTGTTGGAATTCCAAAAGTAAATGAAAAACTGTGTTGCCAAACCTAAAATGAGAAAATTTGATATATCTGCATCCTAATTCCTGACGTGTCCAGTGCAACTGGCACACTGGGTATTCAGAAGCTAAGCTGGCCCTGCATGGATCAGTTTGGCTGTATTTGTCAGTAAATAAAATGGATCAGAGCCAATTCTCTGGCCCCAAAAGCAAGTGGAACACTACAGCTTGCAACCACACAGCTAAACTCTCCTTTCACCTAGAGCAGGTGGCTTTATTCATGTTGCACTGGGCAAGAGTCCCAGGACTGTTCCACCAGTTAAAGTGTACAGACCATCAGTGGGTCAGTGCCTAAACACATTCCCTCTAATCCCACATGTTTCCAGAGTAGCTATAGAGGCAGTTTAAGAGTCTAATAAAATATGTAGGCTCAGACATTCTGCCCTGTGAATGTGGATTATGGTTTCCATCAGTCAGTCAGATCATATGTCTGTGTGACTAAGACATTGTTTAACTTCCACAAAGATTGTCTGGCCATCAGCATGGGACAATTAGCTGTATTTTCAGTATCATATCCCGCTGTGAGCATATCAAGGCAAATCAATATATTGCAGTAGCATGTTGAAAATGTACTGATAGCGTAGTTTTGGTATTACACCTTCCTAGTCACTAGACTCAGCCTTCCAAGGCAGAGTTTTCAATGTTACCTAAATAATTTTTCCAATCCAACCTAACCAAATCCACTACAAAGGTTTGAGTTACTCTAGATGGAAGACTTAACACAAAGGAAAAATGATACTTCAAATTTAATAAACACAAAGCACGTCCATACTGTCTTGTTGGTATCTGCTGGATTTCTGTGCCCGAGTGTTATCTCCTGATTGTCTGTGCTACTTAAGTGTTAGCTCACCCTCAAGTTTAATTCTGGAGCAAGGTTAGTTGTTGGGCTGGGAAGAACTAGGCAGAGAGTAGGAGATAGTGTGTGCCAGTGTCCCACCCCCACACTGCATGAAGATACACTGTGAGTGTGACTCATGTCAGGTTTGGCTTCTCCCAGACTAACCAGTATTTCAGATGGCCTCACATCCTAAGCCACCCTTGGTGTTACACAACAAAAAGGCATATCTGGCAGCCTGCAAAGCAGCTTCCCAACAGCAGCCGAGGGCAACATCTTAAAAGGACCACAGTCAAATCAATGCCTCCATTGTTGGGAAGATTTCTTAGCAGCATTTTAATATTATACTGAGTGTCATAGCACCATCTGGTTTTATACAAACAGGAGCAATGCTAGCTTTATTTCATAGATCTATCTCTATGTCCATGTATATGCATGTGAATTTTGTCTGCCGTGTGTGCGTGTGTGTGTGTACATACATGCAGGAGGGGTAACCAACCCTTGGGTGCAGGCAGGCACAGCTGCCTAGGCTATACCAAGGTACATGGGATCCTTGCAAGCCCAGTCTTCAATGGAATTCTTTGTGATTCCTGATTGCTGTGACCATGATCTTGTGAAGCAGATCTCTGCTGTGCTTCTCCAGACATCAATATCCCTGAGAGTCTTCAGGAGGAGCCTTCTTTCTAGGCTGTGACATGTACCCCTATAGACTCACTGGAAGAGGCTTCCCAGGGAAGTGGTCACAGCATCAAGCCTGACAGAGTTCAAGAAGCATTTGGACAATGCTCTCAGGCACGTGGTGTGGTTCTTGGGAATGGTCCTGTGCGGGGCAAGGAGTTGGTTGGATGGATGCATCGTCGCTGGTGCTCCAGTCACTTGTGTGTAAGTTTTCACAGTGACTGGATATTTTTTTTCTTTAGGGAATATCTACACCGCCAAACCTAAGGGGACCAGGTAATGAGCTCAGGCATTCACACTTACTGTCACACTGCTTAATTCTTACTGCTCTCCTTGACTCTGTTTTGGAGCACTTCAGCTGTCACTGAGAGAAGCCAGTTTAGAGGGAGTTGATCCTGTGGAGTGTGGACACAAGCCAGTCAGTGCTATTCAGCTTCAAGGCTTGAATCAACTCAGCAGTATAAACACAGCCAAACAGTCTGTATGTTCAATGAGATGAAAAGGAGCAAACAATTCTGATTCCATTTAATGCCAATTTACGGCTCTTAACATTGCCTTTCCCACAAATCAAGCAGTTGTATTGTCTAGCTGAGGGCTTTGGTCCAATGATAGGATGAGAGTCTGAGAAATCTGTCTGTTCTGATAATGTTGCAGAGAGTGTTCACATTTACTATCAAGGCTTCACTAGGACATAGTCAACATGTTGATTTTGCTAAAATAAATGTCTGGAATAAAGGAAGACACTAAAAATAAACATGATCCTAGGAAGGGCATTCACTTTATTTTCCCCCAGAGAGGAAGAGGTATAGCTTGCCAGCCTTTTACGTTGGTTGCTAATCAAATAATGAACAGGAAAAAGCTAATTCTGACTATGTTGTCAATTACCTTATGGAACTTGATGCCCATGAATTTGAATTTTTTCTGTTAACATCGGAATACTTCTATGCAGAGGCCACCTTATATATATAACATGACCTTCAGTGCTTCCAATATAATCAAATTTCTTTTACAGAATCATAGAACAGTTTGGGTTGCAAATGACCTTTGAAGGTCATTGTGCTGGTTTTGGCTGAGATAGAGTTTTCTTCATAGTGGCTTTTTTGGGGCTGTGCTTTGGATTTATGCTGAAAAGTCTGTTGATAATATAGAGATGTTTTCATTATAGCTGAGAAGGGCTTTCAGAGTCAAGGCCTTTTCTGCTCCTCACCCCACTCCACCAATGAGGATGCTCAGGGTACACAAGGAGTTGGGAGGGGAGACTGACAGAACAGCTGACTCCAACTGACTCAAGGGATATTCCAGACCAAATGGCATCATGCTCAGTATGTAAAGGTGGGGGAAGAAGAAGGAAGGGGGGATTGTTCAGAATGATGTTGTTTGTCTTCCGAAGTAACTGTTACGCACAATGGCGCGCTGCTTTCCTGGAGATGACTGAACACCTGCCTGTCCATGGGAAATGGTGAATTAATTCCTTATTTTGCTTTGCTTGTATGTGTGGCTTCTACTTTTCATGTTAAACTGTCTTGGTCTCAACCCATGAGTTTTCTCATTTGCATTCTTCTGATTCTCTCCCCATTGCACCAGGATGGAATGAGCGAGTGGCTGTGTGGTTCTCTGATCATTTTTGTGACCATTTTCTCTACCCGCTCGAACAGGTCCATGCCTTGCTGTGCTGAGGATCACTGAGCTGGGTGTAGCACTCCAGGTGGGGTCTCACAAAAGTGGAGTAAAGGGGCAGAATCACCTCCCTCACCCTGCTGGCCACACTGCTTTGGATGCAGACCAGGATATGATTGGCTTTTTTGGCTGCAAATGCACATTGCTGAGTCATTGCAGTTGGCCACGTTGATCTTCGTGAGGTTCATATGGGCCCACTTCTTGAGCTTGTTAGAGTCCCTCTGGACAGAGTCTCATCCCTCAGGTGTGCCAACAAATGCCACTCAGCTTCTGCAAACTTGCTGGGTGTGTACTTGATCCCACTGTGTATGTTACTGTCCCCCAGCAGGACAAGAGCCTGTGAGAGTGATGCCTCCTGTGGCTGAGGCAAGAAGGCTTCATCAATGGGCTTCCCTTGGTCAGGCAGGCTGTAGGAGAGACCAAGCACGAGGTTCCCCCTGTTGTCTCAGTCTCTTGATTCTTACCTATAAGCTTTCAATCTGTTCATAGCTATTCTTCCAAGAGATCTCTTCACACTCTATCACACACAGAGCTCTTGATGTAGAGGGCAACCTCTTTGATCCTCCTTCCTTGCCTCTCTGTCCTAGACAGCCTGCAGCCATCAACAGCCACACTCCAGTCATGGGATTCAACCCACCAAGTTTCAGTTATGGCAACAGTAACAGCACCTTACAGCCAGACGATTTGCTAGAATTACAGTTCTCAGGATATTTGATAGTATAGATCTAATTGTCTGATGACGAATAAAAAGATATAAGTATATCAGTATGAAAAATTGCTTGCTGAGATCCCTTGTTTATTCCCTGAACACTCTGCTGTTCCCTTAATAACTCTCAATGTGTTCTAAATCTAACTATTAAAAGTATGTTCTGTAAAATTTTGTATTAAGATTGTAAACCTAAGTATCCACAAAAAGCGATAATTTCACATTTCAAGATATTGATGTATGAAGTTCTCTTAAAAGTCTTTTGGAAAAATCTTTCTATCTCTTTGTACTTATGAAATAAGGAAATGCTTACAAGCTCTCTAGAAAATTAAATAGTGCTTTCTGAAATATATGGAGATCTCTAGATAGAACTATAAAGTGTCAGATTGTGTACCATTCTGAGAGCATTTAATAGATGACTTCGTGAGCTCTGAAGGAAGTTATGGGTTTATTAAGAGCATGTTAACCTTTCCCTACTTGTTGTGTCTTGGATACAGATTGAAAACCCTTTACACCTCTCCTCCAGATCACAAACTCTTCTATTGTATGCACATGTCTGGCACAATGAGTCTATATTTTGGCAAGGATCTCTTGGTCTATTGTTATATAAATAATTTCTCTAAATGTTAGTTCTCTAAATGTTCTCTAAATGTCCCTTATCCATTTTTTTCCTAAGAGGGTCTTAATACCCAAACATTTACCACTCTAGTCTAAATATTCCTCAGCTGAACTAAAACATGAATAGGAAAAGAATTGCAGCTTTAGAGAAAATGGCAATGATCCCATTGTTCCCTCTGTGGGCCAGATTGTGCACTGTAAATCATGCATCCTTCAGAAGAAAAACCACACATCCTTCTGCCAGGACTTCTGATTATAAAGCTTGTACGTTGAAAACTTTAGCAAATCGCTTCTTAGCTTGAGCTCTAGCAAGGAGAATTGTAATTTAGACATTGAAATACAGAAAGTATTAAAAGCAAAATGTTGCAATTTCTCTTTCAAATTAATTTCTAAGGAATAAAAGCAGATTATTCATTTTTCATCATGTCAGTTGAACAGAAAGGACAACTCAGTCTCTTTTGCAGGGGATGGAATGGATTGGTTTCCATCAGTTTCATAGTTTGTGGCTCAGTTTGGCTTCTTACTGTTCCAAGTAAAAGGTATATATTCTTGGAAATATTTTAAGAAAGCATTTACCTATTATTTTACTCAAATGAAACAGTGCAAAATGAAACAAGTGAGACTTAACTGGCTCATAACTGAGAATGAGTTTGTCATTTCCTCATCAGGACAGTATTGTTTTAGTAACTGAGACATACACACTCATATGGAGAGCTAAGAGGACGCTCTTCTCATTCATACTGATCCTTTCAGAATGGAGTCAAAGGGAAGCCAAGATTGATGCTGATGTCCTAACTCCACAGCATGATTTGTAAGACCCAAGGACTGAAAGGAGATGCAAATACCTTGTGGGGTAGACAATACAAGGACAGATTCTAGACAAATCTTTTGCACTTTCAAGAATACTATCCTGCTCTAGTTGCTGTGGATTGGAGGCAGCCTTTTTGTTCAATTTGCAGGTGCAAATTTATTCTCACCAGATAAATTACAGAAGCAAACTAGTGTACATATCCTCTTCTCTTCTGGCATCTGTAGACAAAGTGATGAGCTCTCTGATTTGGTTTCCTACCAGAGGACATGCACGAGATTTAGGCCACACACTTCATGCCCATAAACAAGAGCTCCACCTCTCCTTTCAGTCTTGAACCTTCCTCTGGGGAGAGGAATTGCTTCCTTCAACATAGATTCTGAAGCATAATGCTGTCAGAAGATTACTATTTAGCACTATAAAGCAAACCACACAGAAGCTTAGAATAGAAAGTAGGGAAGAAAAACACCAGCTGATCCAGGAGAAGGAGTTTGCAAAGATAACGTAGCAACCACATTCACTGATATGCTATTTTACTCTGCTGTGTAACTGGAAGCTTTGGAGAAGCAGGCTTGCATTAGATAATCTCAATTTATATGAATCAAAACCCAAACTCTGAATTCTGAATTAAAACCCTCCTAGTTTCCTGTCACCAAGAAAACACTCCTTGATAGAATAATAAGGACCTTGGTCTTCCCTGTTCTGTGAATTCAAGGTAGATCTATTGTGCAGATAGATCTGGATTCCTAAACTCCATATTGTTGTTCTCAGAGCTTAAAATTTCTAACTCTAATAAGAACTTCACCCTCGCACTGAAGGAGAAGCCTGGACACCTGGCGGCCCCCATCATAAGCTGCGGAACCCAAGTTTTAGATTTACAGCTCTGCCCTGGGTGACTACATTGGGTTTTCCTGTCTCCTGGAAATCCTGTAGTCTTTTGCAACACTGAAGAAAAGCCCCAGAGTCACCAACAGATTTGAATTAACCACTGAATCCCTGGAACTTAGCCAAAAATTTTACCTATTTCCTCTTTCTTCTGTAGAAAATGTGGGAATGTCAAAGTTTTGTTCAATCTAAGCAACATTTTTGTTTTGACAACACCAGTTTTCCTAAATTGACCCTATGTTTGACTTCAGGCTATGCTGCCTTAGTACTCTCAAAATAGATATCCTTGAAAGGCTACCCTCAGTCTTCAATTAGGCCTGATTGCTACAGCCTGTCTCTTAGGTTAAGTGGAATAACAAGAACTTTTTGCTTCAGACATTTACATGGGTGCATTCTGTTCCCCTGTACTTACTATGCCTAGGTCCCTAGACATGTTTGTCTGTCCTAGAGTTGAATTTGTAGAGGTGAAGTAGTACAGACATAGCACCTGTTGCTTAGTAAAGAACCCATTATCACCAGGCCTCTTGAAGAATCTTTATCTCATATTAATCAAAATTGTGTCAAATTGCACGAAACATCTCGGCCTTTTCCATGGCAAGAAGTACTGGTATCATCTTGAGAAATAAATATCTTGACCAATAGTCTATTGGCTGCTGTGGAAATCATAATTGTAAAGGGAAACAGCAAAATAATTGGCTGAAAAATTTAAGAGGGAGAAAAATTTTCCCCAAAAGACCTTTTTTTAGTATTTTCTTTATTTTTGTGGACAAGTCTACAATCATCTTAAACTTGACTTCACAGAATATCTGTCCTAGACCTATCAGGATTCAAAGTGTAGACTTTCCTCTTTGATGTGACTTCCCAAGCTCAATTCAGTAAGCATTCCCTGAGGTGTCCCGGTAGAGAGAATCCTGCATAGAACAAGAGAGACAGTGGCTGTGTCACCCTTCTCCTTCCATCTGTGTGGATTTTACCCATAGGGGAAATGTGTGTTCATGTATTGCCTTTTATAACCTCCAGATCAGAGGGCAGTATAGGACAGGTCTCCATCAATCTCACTGTTGAAAGTGTCTGTTTGGGTAGAAGTGCAATACTTGTTGGGCTGAAGAGCATAAAAATTACCATAGAATTAGAAGCCAGAGTTTTTAATTGAAATCAGGGACACTTCAGTTCAAGGGCATGCCTCAGTTCTCATTGTTCACATGGAAGTTGTCCTTTTGTCAGATATTGTTTCCTGTTGGCTAGTTTAGGCATCTTTCTGATTAGAGTGGGACTTTTTGAAGTGGCAGCTCAGACGTATAACTAAGAATCTGGATGTTGGCCACCTCAGCCCAACAACATTACCTGCCCTGCCCTTTGTGGTCTAGCGTTAAATCACTTGCTTAGATTGCAGTAGAAGCTTGTGTTCGCATCGGGAACTGATTTCAGTTCTGCAAAGCCCGAAAGAAGCAAATTCACAGTGGAGCCCATCTTTTCCTCCCCTTTCTAGGAAGAACAGGATAGACTAGAGTTCCCTATAGGATTGAAAACAATAGCCAGAAAAAACCTGTATAGTAATTTAGACAGGTTTAATGGTTTGAAATAAGCTCATAAACAAATAAGGCATTTTATAAAGGTCAAAGAACAAATACTGCAGTTCAGCAAAAACCTCATAATTTTAGTAAACAAATCCAAAACCAGAGCAGTTTCTCCACCCTTCCAGACTGGATCAGGCTTTAGATTGCCAGTCACTCAAATGGCCTGGGTTAAGATACATGATTATGCAATTTAAGGATGCTTGTCAGACTGAATGGAAGATGACATTTGGGTACCTTATTTTATAACTCTTCATAAGCCTTGTTTAAACAGTATAAACAGCAGACAAAGGAAAATTTGATTTTGCAATAAAAGCTATTTTTACGAAAGCAAAAGTCACATGACCTCTCACCCAGTTTTTAAGAGAGCAACAGAACGTGCTGTGCCTGCCAGTCCTGAAAAAAGACTGAATTTAATGTCAAAGACAGAGGTCTTGATAGGCAACAGTGCTAAATTCTAAATCTTACATATTAATAGCTTCCTTCCTTACCTTAACCTCACTGTCTGGATGAGAAAAAAACCCATGCAGTAAGGCTTATCCCTTCATAGCTCCTGACTTTTACAGAAGCTGTGGACACCCTGATTTTTCACTAGGCAAATTTTTCAAAGTGAAATTGATGGGTAGCTCACATACATGGCACGTGTTTATAAACACGTAGGAGGGAAATCAAGGTCTCTGTGAGTCCTAAACATCCTAACTTCAAACTATTCATGTCAAGCTACGTTAAGATTTGTCATGATGCATTCCTCTCAGTGTAAAATCAATAACAAATCTGCAGGCAAACCTTTGCTTGTTCGTTGCTAATTTCAACACATGCACCTCCAAGTCACCTTAACAATATTATTGGTAAGTATATCCTGCTTGATACCACATACAGTTTCCTTCTGAAATGAAGCTTTCCTTTTCCCTCCCTGGAACCTTTAATAAACTCCTCAAATGCAGTATTACACCCCGTAAAACCCTCAGTACTGACTCAATTTTGTATTTGATACCCCAAAAATGGAAACCCTGCAAAGTCCCATTCAGTAAGAAGAAGAGCCAAGAAATATCAAGGTAAATAATTAACAAAATAAGCACTCAAGGAGTATGCATTAGTGAACTGCTTAGAACCCATCTGTACTTCAGCAGTCTGACACAAAATATGCAAAAGGAAGATGTTTAAATATAGGACTAGTATTATGTCCCCTTTTCAGAGAAGAAAAAGTGGTGAAAAGATAGTGGTGATATTTCTGCCCACTCTTTGTAATGAAAGTCAAAAACTGTCTTTGGTAGACAAAGTGAAGGGCTAGCGAGTGAGGCATGAAGGCCATGGCATAGAGAGCAGCAGAGAATGCAAAGAACCCTGAGGGTCAGTGCAGGCAAAAGGGACAAAGTAACCCAAGGCTGGGTAAAATGTGCCAGAGTTGGGAGCAAGGGAGGGAAGGAGAAAGATGGGATCCTCTAGATAGTTGTAATTTGCTCATGGGGGAGAGGGGCTAAACTGGGATGTACAAAAATACTGGTGGGAAGGTAATAGTCTTAGACGCTTTATTGAGAGTATAGGTGGGGAATCAGGTCCACAGAGATAAAAGGGATAGTTAATAATTTTACAATAGAAGACACAGTTGTGCTTTCAATTTTGTTGTTCAGTTATGGAGCTTAGGATGTTTTGAGCTCACCTTATGGAGATTTATTCATCTCATCAGCTGAATAAATCTGTTCACTCTAAGGACAGTACTGACTTGGGACTCAGTTCAGGTGCCTCCACATGGCCACCTAGTTCCATCTGAGACACAGTAGGGTACATCCCTTCTGGAGCTGGCAGATACACCATTAGTTAAGAGTAGACTCAGCCTCTAGCTGCCATTCCAGAAAACCAGAAAATAGGTATCTAGGGCAATCTGAAAGCTACCTTGGGCATCTGAAATGCCTCTCTCTGCAATTAAATTGAGATCTTGATCTCCCTTGATGATAATGGAAGCTTATCTGACCTGTAAAGACCTACAAGTAGACGCCTAAAATTATGTCTCTGAACCGGAAACATACCCCCAGGTCTCAGCTCTCACCTCTAAGTCTAGTGCCATTTGAAATTCCCATCTGGCCTCCAGCCATCAGTCTGGAGAAGCACAGGTCTCCTCTAGGTGTTGTGTCATACGTGACAGCCCCATGAAGATGTTACAGCCTCCTTGAGGGATCTTAAATAGTAGCAGACACAAAGTTCAAGCAACTGAATCAAGCTTCCAGCACCCAGACCTTCAGTCACGCCTACAAACACCCAAATCACTGCCCAGAGAAAAACAGCACATCCAATAGCCTGGTACTGCTGTGATTAGGGACACACAGGGAGATAAACTGTTACACTTCAAAGGAATTTGTAACAGAACACCTTGAAGTTTGGCTACACAAATAATGAGGAAAAAAATGAGCCAGAATAAGTAAAAAACATTAAAAATTGGATTTCTGAAGAATTTGCAGGCCTAAATCCAAGATTACTTCAGTATCTCATATTAGGCAGGCAGTCACTGGATAAAAGTAATAAACAATCATTTGGAACTCAAACCGGCCCCAGTGTTGTCCCCTCGTTCATAAAGTCCCTAACCAAGGAGTTATAGATACAAATTCATGTTTATGTTCTCCAACTACTACAGTAAAATATGATTTTCTACACAGGGAAACAGTTTCGGAGACACAACTTTGTAAGCTTTTGTGTGTAAACTGTGTAAGAAAACTATGTATGCAAGTATATGCTTGGATTGTGGCCCTACAGGAAATGGGGTGTACTGCTGAACTCTCAAAGCATAAGGCAAATTTGAAACTGGGCATCTCAGTTGCTGTTTGTGTATATGATAAACTCGTGTCTTGCTTGAGAAGAGGATTAGCAGCTCAGAAACCCTTTTTTCCCTCTGCTCATTTTAAAAGTAGCAGCAGCCCATATCTGATTTACTGAAAGTGTGTTTAGACACCAGCCTTCGAAGAAGGCAGTGAATCTCCAGGACAGTATATAAATTGTAATTGAGAGATGAGACTTAAGTCTAAGAATCCTCTTCCTTTCCCTCTTGTGAAGGGGAATAAGCCTGGATGGTTTCACACACACTGTGTTGAGTTTCCTGGGCCTCACTCTAATTCTAACTGTGCATCTCCAGAATCTCATGTCTCTTTCTTGAGGACCAGAGAAAATCTAGACATTGCAATGCTTGTTGCTTTGATATGTAAACTCACATTATTATATTCTGTTTTTATACCTATTTCTATAGGTATTAAACCTCACGTATTTTCTTTACTACTTATTTCTAAATACTTTTTAAGATGCAAATTTTAAATTATCTGTATTTCAGATATAGATATTACTTTTTAAATTAAGCCTCACAGTAGGCTGTAGTGCATGTATAAAGCAATGTACCACACACCCTTTGGAAGCAGAGGTTATTAATGGCACAGTCACTCAGATATATGAAGCTGATAAACTAAGACAGACAATATGGACAAATCTGCCATAAACATAACAACCTTTTAACCACACACTGAGTGTCAGGCAGTTGCAAGACGGGATTGCTCTGTAAAATCAGCTGAGCTGGCAGCCAAGGGTGACAGTGAAGTTGGTAGGGCAGTACCCTCCCTGACACAGCCCCATCCCACAGCACCCTAACCAGCAAAGCAGGTCTGGTGACAATGACCACGTCCAGCCATGAGTCCAGATGATCAGACCAGTCCAAAGGGATGCAACAGGTTGAATCTGAGGTCAGGCTCAGGACTGGTGGGTTTATGGCCAGGCACAAGCATGCTGTCCATGCAGCTCCAACAAGAAGCTGGGACAACAGCTGGGGCTGAAATACAGCTCCCAAGCCAAGAGGATTAGGGTCCCATTGAGGTTCCTTACAGTTCTGTCCCACCCAGCTGTTTGATCCAAGGTCACAGTAGAGTTAGCCTTGAGTGCAGCAGCCCTACCACTAGGAAAAAGTGGCTGCTCAGTCTCTGTAGGGTCCTGACACTGATCCAAAAATACACTTGCTAGGACAGCAGCAGGTTAACTCGGGATGTGACAACAGCCCTAGTAGTTGAGGCACTTAAGACATAAAAGATGTGAGCTTGGACTTCCTCAGGCTGAAAGACAGTAAAATCCTTATCTTCCTCTACCTGGGTGAAGCCTCCAGTTGTCTGTCTTTCAAAAGAAAAAAGTTCTCTGCAAGCAGAGGTGTAATGCCTGCCCTTACCTGAGGATCCAGAGTCTGACTCTGGGAGCAGACAATGACTCCTGACTTGCAATCTTGAATTACTGAAGAGTAACGCTTGGGGTGGTGGTGGAGAAAGGGGGACATTCAGATATACCACAGGCTTTTCTATTCACTGATTTAGATACATTTTTATTTGACTTCTAACTGGCCTCTGTCTCTCACAGACCTGAACCTGGAATCTTTTATCAGTGCTTAGAATTGGATATTGATACCCTAAAAATCTTCTGCAGGAGCTGAACTTCACTGTAATATGCATTGCCTTCTATGCTGGGTGGTTCCAGTCCTCATTATAGACTGGATGCAGGATCTGGACATTAATTTACTCTCCATCAGACTTATCCTTCAGTATTTTAACACTGGAAAGATTAATTTGTTTCACAGATTAATATATATACTGATAATTATCCCTTTCCTCCTCCATTTGGCTAAGTCACATGGCTTAACTATCCCTCAGCGATGCTGAAGACTTCTGCAGGAGGGAGGGAGGAGCTGCCATTCAGGTTCTTCACTAACCACCCCGACTGGAACAGGCTGCTCCTCCGTCACCAGCTGACCTTTGCCTTGAAGACTGATGCACTTCGCAGAGGTACAACAGGGCTGGTCCTCTGTAATTTGATTTTTGTTTGCCATGGAAAGGCTGGTTTGTTTGCTTTGCACTTAAGCCCCACAGCTTATTCAGGACTGTAAAACCCTTCAAAATCACACATAAGTAAATAAGTGAAAAACAAACAATGCTGAAAATTCGTCTGCTTAAAAGAGAGGGACGACTATTGCTTAATAGTATATAATTACCAGACTTCATTTTACAGCAGAAGAATACATTTTCCATGCTCCAAATGTCTTCTGTGAGATGATAAAATCTGTAACATTTAAAAAAAACAAGTTCAATATCTGTGTTTAAAAGAGTACTGTGCCTGACTTTCTACTTCAGGCTGTTGTTCATGACATCAGAGGATACTGAGGTCAGTGTTTAAACTGAAAGTCCCAGTTTAACTTTTATTATTGTGTACTGCTTAAGCTGGAACTATTGAATCATAAACTATGATAGGTAAATGGCACAACATTAAAGAAATTAATTCCATAGTTTAGAGTTTCCTGTCGTGATCCCTCTGGGCCAGTCCTGAGGTCCTTGCTCATTTCCTTACTCCTGATTCATCAAAGTGTTTAAACACTCCAGTTTTCAGTGGGGTTTTGAGCATACGCTAGTTGATTCAACACTTTAATCAGATAAAATCCTCGCTAAAGTCAGTAGGAATTTTTTTTTCCCTGAAGTTTCGGTCTTTTGTTTGTTTGTTTTCTAAATCCTGCATTTGAGTCCACACAACTTGAAATTAAGAATTTATGTGTTTGGTAGTTGTTGCTACGCATCACTCCCTGCCCAAACCAGTTCTTTCACTTTGGCTATTTAATTGCTGGCTAGTAATATTAGTGGCAAGAGGAATTTATCAGATGGGGTAGTGCTGGAGTAGGTGGAGACTTGTTGAGAAGAAGGTTAGAATAATTTGTATCAGGTGCTACCAGTTTACATTGTATTTAAACACTGAGAAGAAAAGCACACTTTTTCTTTATCCCCTCTTGAGACACCATTACAACATCTTTACCCATTTAAACACCTTGAAGTATACTGTAGCTTTATTTTCCCTTATTGCTTAGGTATAAGCAAAATTTATTGGGGGGGGGGGGAAATGGAAGTGTGTTGCAAAACACTTGGAGAAAACAGAACGGAGAAAAAATAGGGGAATGGCTGCTTAAATCTCACGTACATAGCTGCTATACAGCAACCTGGTCTGCTGAGCTGCAACCCACTGCACTGTTAGAAAATTCAGTGAGTATGTAGTGAGCAATGAGTTCTACTGAAACTATGTTAACACAGGGCTTCTCAACAGGCTTATGATACCAGTTTCTTCTGAATTCCTTTGGTACAAGCCTGTCTGATGAATGTCTCACAAGTTAAATCTTTGGGAGCCTTTTAGAGGTCGATGAGACCAGGCACTGTGTGCTGGCAGTTTTGACTTGGCTCCCTGCTCTTGTGGTGTCCTGGACCTTCCTTTCTAATCAAATCAAATCAGATGTGGACCAGCTTTATTTTATTTTTTTTTTTATTAGAAACCAACAAAACCTCTGCCAAACATCTTAGAAATGGGAATGCTGCTAAGCCTGATTAATGGGAATATGACATTTTTGGAAATTTGTGGCTAAAGCAAGCACAGGCTTTGGAGGGGGTGGGCTGCTGAAGGATATAGCATGAGATGTGCAGCAGCCTTAAATTATCCCTGCTTTCCCTGCAAAGGGCAGGAAATTCCCCAACCTGTGTAAGGTGTCCCTTGCTTTACTAGACTCAAAGAAATAATTTCCTGAAGTAACAATTGTCTTTCCTTAAAATTCAACTGGGAAGAGTTTGAAAGCACAGCTTTGCTATTCCCAATTGGCTCTGCATCCTGGGAAGCAAGAAGCAGCCCTGATTCGTTAGAAGTTCATAAATTCATAACTTTGGCCTTTTCCTGGTTAGTTTTGGTGTTAGGTCACTGAGGTGGCTTGGCAAAGGCAGCAACGGCAGCCCCTGCCTCTGCCTGCTGGGTTCTCCCTTGGCAAACCTCAGTTTTCCTGGCACATAGACAGGATGAGAGGAGAGAGGGGAGAAGGTTGGTGTTGAATTAGGGGATTTTGTAGGCAAACAACAAAGAAAAGGCTCGGTGTCTGCCGGCCCTCACGGGGAGCGGAACGCTTGCGAGCGGGGCCGAGCTCCGCGCCGGAGCGGCGCCGTCTCCACGGCAACCGCCGGGCCGCGGGAAGATGTCCGCCGAGGGTGGGCGCGGCGCGGCGCCCTTCGTGTTCCGAGCCCTGCCGCAGAAAACCTTCTCCTGCCTGCAGGACAGGGACATCGCGGACCGACTCCTCAAATGGTGGGGGGGAACACCTGCTGCGGGATGCCTCTGTCTAGGGCCGGCGGCGGAAACAGGCGGGCGGTGCTGAGGGCTGGAGTCGTCACTTCGCCCTCAGGACTGCCGCTCCAGTGGCGGCGGGGCCGCATCTCTTTCTCTTATTTTTAATTTTTCTCCTTTTTTTT
>VZTI01003085.1:1103011-1123872 GCA_013397865.1 Struthidea cinerea | reverse complement strand
TTTTTTTTTTTTTTTAATTCACCCCAACCCCTTAATTTGAAGTCTCCTTGATATTTTCCCGGCACGCAAACCGCGCCTTCGGAGGTGTGAGGCGTCTGTCCTCGCCTCCCACTGTGAGCCGAGATCTATTTCAGCTTCGCAGCGTGGCTCCAGTGCAGCTCGAGCCCTCCAAGAAAGGGTTGGAGGCGCTTATAACTGAGCATGAGAGGGCGGGGGGAAAGTATAATTGGTCAGAATAAGGCTTTATGTATCTCTTCAGAATATTTAATCTCGTTTTTCCATTTCAGGTCCATGCAGGGCAGGATCACAGCACAAGCATTCAGTTTTGACCAGCAGTTTAAGCCCTACCAAAAGGATGAGTTTCTTATGGTAGTTCTAAGTTCTTTGAATTTTGACTGTTTTTCACCCCCCCATGAAATTATAGCTACTGGAAAACTGCACAACAGCAAACAATGTAGCAGTGTTGAATGCTATTGGCCTGCTCACTGTCTCCTTGAAATGAGATGGTTTAGGTGTGGTACTCACGTCTGACTTTGTGGCTTAACTGTACTGTCCAGTAAAAATATTTTAGCCTGTACTAATGTTACTCTGCTTTAAGAGGGAACAACTTAGTCTTTCAGGATTCCCAAGAATGGAAATCTGAACTGGATGCTGATCTTGGCCACAGCATTTCATGTTGGGAAGTCCACCTTGTGTGAGACTTTAAACAATGTACATGCTCACAGCTATCAGTAAATTTCTCACAGTAATTTCACAGTGCAATTAGATGTGCATGTGCACCACATATCTGGAAATATAACTTTTGAGATTTATTGGATACCATTGCTTTATACTAGAATTTTGAACTTCCAGCTTTTTGAGACTCGCATCTCTTGCTGATTTTGTGTCCTCCATTTCTGTTGTCTGCAAAGTCAAATCTCTTCATCTGTTTGCAGACAGAAAAAACCCTAAACCTGTGGTTTTAAAAACAATGTGATTTTTACATCTGTTGTTTTAAAAACAACTCTTTGATTTTTTTGTATGTCTACTTTATATTGTTATCCTGGATAAAGAATTCATCCTCTTTATATTTTAAAGAAATTCACACAGAAATGCACCGATATTTTATCTTCTACTGATAAACATTTCAAATTATTGAAGTTTACAGAATACCCATTTGCCTTCTCAATGCTTGCCTCTTTTGAATTAAAAATGTAAAGATATCACTATGAAGTTATGAAATCTGAATAGCTGTGATGTAATTGGGAAAAAAGGACCATTACATGTAATGTCTGATCTCTCTGTATCCCAGAGGGGTGATAAATTTAGTGATGCAGAAATTGAAAGATCCATTATTTAATTTTCATAGCAGTTTCTTCAATGATTATTCACTCTGCTTGTATGCATATACAAAAGTGTGGGTTTTCTTACTTGGCTTATCTATCATGTAAACTTGCCAGCTATCAACATTACTGTGCATGTCTCCTTTTTTTAATTGATAAATCAATAAGATTGAATACTTCAAATCTTATTGTGGAATATATTCTCCATCCCTTCAATAACTTACGGATCTCCTCTGTGTCTGTTTAATAATTTTTGTGTGTCTCTACACTTCTCCAAGCTTCAAATTTATTTAAAAAGTGTAAATTTTAAAATCATACTTAGCATTTCATTTTTAGCTTCAACAACATTGTGTGCAGAGATAGAACTCTTTCATGTCTTCCTCAGTTTCCTGTACCTCCATGAATTTAATACATTTTTTGTGTTCTTGGACTGAAACTGCTTTATTATAAAACTTTAATACTACATATATAAATATGCACCGAAGATGTCTTTAATGTATAAAAGACACTGGCTACACTGAGTTACAAGCCCATGGATTTGGTGGTATGATATTTAGTACACAAACTGAAAGATCATATAGAATCTACTTACACATTGGAGCCTTATAATTTGGAATGAAAGTATCCAAGGCACTATAATTGATGATTTTATGCTTCATTTCATTAACTTGTATTCTCTTATTTGAATATTATAGGCATTTTTTAATGATCAAAGTGTGAACTCCAGTTTGAAGTTGCTGTCATCTTCAGGACAATGGACTACATTGGGTAAATTTAGAATAAATTAATCTTAAATAAAAAAGTCAGTTTTTTAACTATTTTGCTCTAATTTACCATTTTCTAATAATGACAGTTCATACATGTGTATTTTCAGCTAGTTGAAATATCTTAAAAAATTACTTCTTTTACTAAGTAAAAGGAAGAGATTCTACTACTAGAATAAAATAACTAAGTTGTCACCTTTTACACCTTTTTTTCTCTTGACCCCTGCATCTTTTCATAAATTAAGTACCCGAAGCTGTTTATAAATGGTTTGTGGCATCCAGTTGACCTGATCATGTACCCAGACATAAACAACTGCATTATTTGTGGAATTACACTAGTACCTTATTCAGATAATATTTGGAGAAGGGCATTCTTCTATAGATGCATTGACCTGGCTTGGGACAGGTCTGAGACTATTGCTCTGTTACAAATTAAAGGTAATTTTACATTTAATGCTCTGAGGGAGCAGAGGATTGGTAGAGCACACCCCGGGCCCATGTAAATCTGTTGTCTGTACAACTGTGGTGGTGTGAGGCACAGAAGAGCCGCATGGGACAGGTTGCTCCAGTTGCAGCCATACCAGGAGGAACACTTCAACTTTGTTGCTATATCAGAAACTTCTGAACACACTCCATTATGTCTGGGGATGCAGATGAGACACTAAAGCAGGAAGGCCAAAAGGAAGTAGCAAATTTATGGCACCACTTTGCAATTGCATTTTTCGTTGCGTAAATGGCACACAAAAATTCATGGCAATTGCATGTGATAATGTAATGGTCTTTTATGCATAATGTGATCTCTGGTAATGCCAAAGTGATTTTCCGTAATAGGAATATCTTAAAAGAGGGTAGTGGTAAGCCCTCATTTCTTTTGGTTTGTCTGCAAATATTTTACTGTGTGTAAATATTTAATGGAGCTTTGGGAATTTTCTAGCTTTTCCATTTCAGCTCCCTGGAATTGGCATAGGTTTTTCCCACTATATACAATGACACTAGACATTGCCACCTTTTTGTCAGCAAACATCCATTTTCCAAACACCGCACCCAACTGTTAAAACAATTAAAATATATAAGTTGCAAAAAATATCTCAAGTACCCCTTCAGGTACCTCTTTCTCTGGCAAACAGAAAGAAAATAGATGTATTTTAAGCCAGTAGTAAACCTTTTCTTGCTTTAGACAGGATTTCTTTTAGGCTATCTGTCTAGTCTACAACTTGACAGTCCCTGTAGTGAAGGTCAGTAGGTTACATACCTTGTGTTAAGAGTGGAGGGTCTCTTGCCAAGTAACCCAGCTTAACTCTTGGTTCTGCTCAATCTTCTTCCGCACAGAAGTGAAACATTTTGTCCCAAGGACTGGAACAGTTCCTTTTCTAAATCCTGAACAGCTGGTATACCCTGTTTGCTCTTAAAATTTCATCTTCCCATTCTTTGCCTATTTTTGGTGAGGAATGTTGGCACATTTTTCTATACTTAGTCTTCATGTGCATTTTTTGAAAATATAGTAAGAATTAGCTGTGAGTGGGAGGAGGTAAAAATCATCTTCTAGTATTTTCTTCTTCAGACGTGCTGATACATTAATCCAGATATACCATTTGCTTATCACTGTGGAGTAACTTAAAAACAACATTCCTGTTGTTAAAAAAATACTGGAGATGTGCTTATTTTGCTTTTTAGAAAATCTGAAGACAATTACATAGTCTAGGTTGATTCAAAAACTGCATTTATTCTGTTACAAACAAAAATGTTAGTAATTTTGGTTTTTTATGGAGGAGATAGCTTGAATGCATAATGTAGGTGGGATTTAGATAGCTGTGTAGAAACCTCCTTCCTTCTGCCCTCCATGAGCTTGGGCAGAAAGTATTTATGGACCCACAGAAAGATGTCAGCATTATAAAGGAAATGAATAAAACACTACACTAGTGTTTGTTTTCATAATCATTTTGTCTTTTTTAAGACTGTGGTCCCCTCTCACCTTTTCACTTATGTTTTTTGTCCTGGTAGAATTCCACAATAATACATTGTTTCAAGGACTCCAGCTTCAACATTACTTGAAATAAAACATTTTAGGTAAATGATACACAAGGATATTCTCTAGTCTGCTTCATCTGATCGGAAAGATACTTAATGACCTATTCTCACACCACACTTTTTTGCCTGTTGTAGTAGGGATATTTTTTCCCCTCCTTCTGGCTGCATGGCAGAGTATCTGATACTTCTGATGTGCTTTAAGCCACCTATTCATCTGTTATTCTGATATTTCAAAAATAGAAGCAGCGGAAGGAACAAATTTGATGCATACCCATTTATGTATTGAGTGTCGTGTTTTTTAAATAGCTGCAGTGAGAATTAAATAGTCGTTTTTCCCTGGACACGTTGCTGGCCTTGCACCTGTCAGCAGTCTTAGGGAGGCAGGACTGTGTCTGCTTCAGCTCAATTAACACTTGAAACTCTATCTTCAAAGGGGTAAAGTTGCTATCTTTTTGTATAAATAAAAAATTAGTATTTGCTTAAAAAATTATTATTGAGTTGCCCCATATACTTGAAGCATCAATGATTTCTGTCCTTAGAATAGGGTTTTAAAATCTGGAAGGTAATCTTAAATCAGCAATTTTTAAACTACCATTATAGGTTATAATTTGCAAAGAATTTTAGATGTCATATGAACCCATAAATCATCAACCTGCACCTTTTACTTTTGAAATACCCTATTTTTTTAATACTGAGCTTGGAACTTGCATTATATATGAACTCTTTTGTAACTAGGAAGTTAAAAGATATTTTTCTGATACAAAAAACTTTCTTAGATTTTGGAGGAATTATAAGTATAGCTAATCCAGGGTTTATCTGCCCCATACTAGATATGCAATGTGTTAATTTAAAAGTATACTGGCAGCACTTTATAGATATTCCAGAATTGGCTGTTAAAGGAAGCTTAAACTGTTTCAGGACTTCTCAGCTCTTTGTTTTCCACTTGTAGAGTTGTCAAGGCACTTCTTCTTCCTCTTTTACTGCTTACTTTTATAGTGTTATTAAAACCAATTACTCTTGTCCAGGAAATTCTGGATTTCAAATCTCACCTCTCAAATAGAGAGAAGGAGCTTCCAATGTATTTAAACTTTCCCATGTGTAGTTTGGTTTTCTGAACTACAGAATAGATTACAAAGCTCTTGTTTTTTTCCATGATTAAAGTTTTCATAAAACCTGTTTTTCAGAACAGAAGTGTCTCCTTCCCTTCCACCAATAAAATTCTTACAATTTAAGACCTGTAAATAGCTCAAATTCCTATACTTTTAGCTCAGTAACTGCAAAAATGTAAGATTTTTCATTTTTCTCAAGTCATTTAGCATCTGATGTTTGTTAGTTGACTTAGGTTGTAATGATAGTTTTAAAATCATTTATGGGATAAAGGCTGATTTGGCTCTTATTAAATCCCGTATAAAATAAAAATTCTATCCCTGTGAAAGGAAGGTAGAGAATTAGAAGTTAGAGAAAGCTGGAAATGAGGGGGTGGGAGGAAGTATAAATAAATAAATAGAAAACAGTTTGGTGTTTTTTCATAGGTTTTAAGACTGTCATTCATATTTTCTCTGACTTGTGGTTTTGGTAGTCAATCTGTGTCCTAAACTTTTTTTCTTCAATAAAAGGTACCCTTTTTCATAACCATTGTCTGTAGACAGGAAGCCAAGCAATTAAGTGTCATGCTTTTGTCTTCAACAGATTTTATTTACATCACATTGGTCCAATAAAATAATTTTAAAATTTACTATCAGTATTTTAGCTTAAGTAGGCACATTTTCAAGCCATCTACTTATAACTTCTCTTTATTTTTTTTCCTGGTATTGATTGGTTGGGTGGTACAGTTTACCCAGGTTTAGATATTAAAATGCCAGTCCTACTTAACCTATGAATAAACAGTCTCTGTGTAATAGTGTATGGCAGAAATCCCAAGGCTTTCTGCAAGTGTGGAGGCAAGAGAAAATTTAGGTTATGCTGTGCTTACAAAGATTAGGATTGGAGTGAAATGATAGGTGCTCTTGGAAGCACCATGGTTCATGCATCCCTTTTTGGCATGTTTCTGTTCCTGAAATACTGTCATCTAGAGGGAAATTTGGACATTTCCTAAATAGTAATGCTTAGTGATCCCTTAGGTCTATTTGTCAGAACAGCACTGAATTTTATCTTTAATTGTATGGTAAAAAGCCTTTTGATACTGTGGTGTTGCTTGCCAGTCTCCCATCAAGGGGACCTACTGAGGAGAAGAGATAAGAATAAACTCATGGACAGCTGGAATGTTGTGAATATTCTCTCTGCTGAGACACATTGCCCTTGTGCTGAATGCTCACTTGTGCTCTCCTCCCCTCTCCTGTTCAGAAGCACTTTGAAGGGTGTTCAGGCAGACCTGGAGATGGGTAGAGAACATGTTCTAACATTTGGGTTGAACACTTGGACTGCAGAGAGCAGACAGAACTGGGCTGAGTCCAAAGCTTCTTAAACATAGGGCCTAATGCTATTTGAGATGCCATAAGTTATCCAACACCATGCATGCAGATTTGTAGATGTAACACTGTATATAGAGAAGATACGTGCCCTTATGGACTGATACCTCTTTAAGGAAAATACTGTAGGGCATCTCAAATGGCACTAGGTGTCTGTGAGCAACAGGATCGAGCCTTGGATGATTTGCAAGCAGAGGGGAGAAAAAGTTACAGAAAAATATCTTCTGTGCTTAATGATTACAGAGATAATACTCCAGATTCATACACGAAGTGCTGATAGTACCGTTTTCATCTTCTGAAATAGCTGGTTAATAAAGCTTACAGTGCCTACAAAATAACTTTTTTAAAAGTTCAGATATAATATTTAACAAACCAAAAATTCTTTGAGGCTGTGTTCATTTTAGTTTTTAGTTTGTGGGTGCTGGTAGCAGCTGACTTCTGCACTTCATCATGCCAAATTTGGCATCTGTCCTGAGATGCTTTAAGGCTTAAGCTGTGGAATATGATTTTCTAAGGGTGTGATCTAATGTGATGCTGGGTTCACACGGTGTTCCATCTATCCCTAGTTTCGGTTGACGGTGTTTACCAACAGGGGGAGCAGACACATGAGCCTTAATGGAAAGTAGTATTCAGATGGATTTAATGTTTTCTTTACACTTCTTTCTTTCTTAACTTTCTTTGGCTTTTTTTTTTTTTTTTTTTTGAGGGACTCTGCGATTGAGTCATACATACATGATCTGTGGTTTTTTTAAGAATATGAAACATGCAACCAGCTTCCTATATATTCCAGGTTCCAAAGTGACAAAAATTGAAGCTACAGTGGTACCCTGTACACAGATTTCCATGTCATTTTTTGATCGGCTGTACTCTGAAGGAGTTGTTAGAGAAACTGGAACTATTGTGAAATGTTATGATGACTATTATGATGATATTCTTATCTCTGATGAATTAAGGAAGGTCAGTACAATAATGAATAATTTATTATCATTTTTCTTACTCTATTAGGTACCATAAGGACACATTTTTCAGGTTGTTTTTTTTCTGACAGTGATAAAAACAGGCATCAATATCCATAGTTTACAAACAACTGAGGCACTGCAGTGCCTGAATGTGTGAAAGCAATTACTTGTTTTCCAGGTGAGCCCTCTTTCATTTGTAGGTGGGAGAAAAAGGTAAAGCCACCTTCTACCTGCCTGTGTCTCAAGTAGTCAGTGCTGGGGGGTGTGTGGGGAAATGCAGCTGCTCATTTGCTGAGGAGGGGGAAAGAAAGGGTGCCAAAGAGAAGGTGCTGTGATACTCAGAGCTGTAGGTTCATCCAGGCTTCCAGGTAGTTGATGAAATTGAATGTATTTGATAGCTACATCCTGAAGCATTCCTGGACAGGAATGCTGATCATATTACATGTGAAGGCATTTAAAGAAAGCCTTCTTAATAAGTTTTTCTCTAAAGCAAGAGGAACTATGAAAGAGGAAAATATTTTTCAGTGTAAGACTGGACAATGACTAAATACAACTCCTGAACCGGCCTGCAATGTAAAACTGTTTGTTATACTGTAGCGGAGGTGTCAGAAAGCAGATTATCTGGAAAAGAATCTCTTACCAGTGGCACCCTCTTAATGTGTGTCTTTACTGTGTTTCTTTTGACTTCATAAGCTAAAACAATTTTTTAAACTTATGTTTGTGTAGCATTAGCAAAGCATAGTGTGGGAGAACTGGATTTTGCTCTTCCTTGTATATATAATCAACGTAAGTACTAAATAATTATAGAGTTGCACTCATTTGCACTTGGCAAATCCTTTGAAGGCAATGTTATTTGAACCAGTGACACTGGTTACAGGATGTGGCCTGAAATACTGGTCTGTCTTGTAAAGTTCTGGGAAAAGGTGAGAACTCAAGCTTATGTTTGAATTTCAGATGTAGTTTGTAGCCTAGCAGTTCAAAATACTATGTATTTATTTATAAGTTGGGTACATGTGAAATGTTTTCTGAAAATTAAATATATTGTGTGTAGGAAGGTTAGAGGCAACATTTAAAATTAGAAATTATTGGGGTTTCAGTGTCTTCCCAGTTTCCTTCCCATGGAAGTGATGTGTGTGTCAGCATTTGCAAGTTGAGGGTTTAACATTGGTTTGAAAGTAAAGTGGGTCCTACTCATAAGACCTAAGACAGCAGAAAGGATAAGAGTCAAAATCTTCCACGAATGACATCAAAACTTCAAATTAATTAGTCAGGGCTCTAGGACAGAAGACTGTAGGGGGCACCAAACTGTCTCCTGGTGTCAGAGGGTGGCCCTTGGCTGCAAGACTCCATGTTTCTTTCCTACCTGCCATGTCTTCTCTTGTTTCAACCGAGGAGCTTGGGATATGTATGAGGTGGCCATCTAGAATAGTTTTTGCCCTGCCCCTTTTTACTCAGGTTGTGTAGCTTTGTTATAAAGATGGCCAGAGAGCAGTGGGCTCATGTCTAACTTTGACCAGTTTGCCTGGCATCTGCAGTTTGGCTGATATGACTCAAATGTCTTGTAGCCATTGTGAGTTGTAATTCCTGTCCACATGTATATGAACCAGTGTTGACACTAATCTGGCAAGTCCCCTGTGTTCATATAATATATGAGCAAAAGGCAGGTGAGATGCAGGGAGGCAGCTGGATGCATGTCTGGCTAATCCAGGCTACAGATTAGGGCTCACTGGAGTCTGCAATAAAGAATGATGTGAGTTTGAGTGATCTCCTCTGGGAGATCCTCACGATTCCTTTACAAATGTGACATAACTGTGTCAATTTAAAAGTGAAAAAGCAAATGCTACCAAAACCAGTTACCAAAGTGATTAATAGTAATTGACATATCAAATGTAGGTAGATTATTTTCAGACTGTTTCATTAGCATGGCAGATAATTAACCAGTGAAATAACAAGACTTGTCAAATATTCCTTTATGTCTTTTGGGCACAAATCTGACAGTGATTCTGCTTTATATTATATGTAAGAATTTTGAACCTAATTGCATCACTGGAAGAAGGATTTAGAAATAATTATTTGCATCCCTTATCCATATATTTTATATGAACATAATTTCTGTGTGCCATACAGCAAAGTAGTTGCATTATTTAGAAGACGAATCTTAAATAAATTTTTATCAACTTGACTTCCTTGTTTTTTTCTTGTTCCACAAGGTCTTGCTTCTGGAGGATTCCGACCATTATGACTTATTCACTCAACTGGATCGCGAGGAATTTCTGTTCTGTCTTTTTAAGCATTTTTGCATTGGAGGAACTCTTTGCCAGTTTGAAGATGCAGTTGACCCATATTTAGAAACTACAAAAGCTTTTTATAAAGACTTGGTGAGGTAAGTGTTACTCTGTTTTATACAACTGTGTACATGTACTATCCATAGATACTTTGTGTCAATTTGTGTAAATTTATTGTGCATTACTGCTTCAAAAATGGGGCTCTTATTTAATCCACCTGCAAGCTTATTCATGTCCAACTATGAAAATACCATAGAACAAAAGTAGTAGTTCAGTGGCAAAATATATGCAATTTTAGTTGCATCAGTCCCACATAAGAACATTTTTTATATTACATTTGTGGACATTGATGGTTTATAATTCATTCCCATTTTAAAGATACTGTTTTCTGTAATCGTCGGCTGAAAATACAGCACAGTACTGGAAACAGATTGTGTTTCCACTGTCGTTGATAAAATATCAACAATTAAGTCTTGTCCATATAATCTTGGACTACTTTCAATTAGACTGCTTTTAATTTAGGATTTAAAAATTGAAATAATTCGTTGAAACTTCTAGTTCTGTATATTTTTTATCCTTGCTGATTATTTTTTAAATACAGTTGGATTTTCTTCCTAGGTCTGCAAATACACTTCTCACAGTATAAAGTTAAGAGTGATAGAATATTGCTGTTAACATGGCACGGTGAACTAACACACGTTTTTTAGCAGGTTTGGTGTATGGAATTGTTTGGAACTTTATGTGAGGGATTTTTTTCGTTTGAGATTAGAGGTAATTGATCAGAGGTTCAGATTCAGACTGAAAACACAATTTTCGCCCTGCTTTGATATATCCATCTGCTGACTGCTCTGACTGACAAAACTTCTTATATCCTGGTTAGTGGGAAATGGAACGTAGTTATTGGTTATACAGACTCATTCTTAGTTAAGGAAATGGGAATGTAAAGGTTGTAAAAGATATTACTAAAATTCTTGTCAGTATGATTAGTTTTGGTATTTTCATCTCATGAATGAGAATGAGATGAGATTCTCACCATGAGAATCAGGTGGGTTCTTCAGAAATACAGCATCTGACATAAAAGGATCCATCAACGTTTAACTCTACCCTCCCTTTTCTTTTAAACTGTTCACTCTGCACTTGAATCAAGCTGCTTGTTCCTTCAGTCTTGGGCCTTAGGTGACTCTGCATTGACAGCAGCTGTTTCTGCTCTTATGTTGTTGAGTTAATCTAGGACAAAGTGCAAATCCAATCAGTTCCTTCACTTTACTGCTCATCTTTGCAGATGATACCTTCCTATCTCCTTAAATCTCTTTCCATTCTTTTTCCTTTTCATGCTGTAAAATTTGATAAGGATGTCAAATAGTTCTTGTTACTTAGATCAAAAAAAAGCCTCTGCCAAGATCCTCTCAGAAGTTCATCATGCTTTCAAAGTTTACTTTTTCTGTATCCTCAACCTGTTCCCTATTAGCCCTTTGTATTTTCCCCTTGTGTGCTGCTTCTGTCCTTTATAAAATATTTAGGAGAAAATATTTCAAAATCTATTCCTGTCCTGTTTGAGGGGGTTTTTTTTTGCCAGTTGGCAGATTGCTTCCTATCCTCCCAAGTGTTGAAGTACATCTCCTCTGTTCCTGTGACGTCACTGATCTTCAGTATTTATCTACCACGTGTCTCTCCATTTCTGTGCCTGTAAATGTCTGCTGATTTCTCACTGCCAGAGGAGCTGGTGTTAGCACTGGTTACCAGTTGAAAACAAAACTTACCATTTAACTAAATCTTTTATCTTGCTCCTTTGGTATTGAGTTCTTTGTCAGTCCCATGAGAAAAGCTTTTGATCTTGACATTTCAGACCTTCCCTCCCTCTTCACAATCACGCTTGTCTTTTTCTTGGTCTCATTTCCCCCTGCTCCCAGTTTACCCAAAATGATGCTTCTGTTTTATTTCCACTGTCTTAAGAGAGAAGAAGCCAGTGAAAGGTGCTGAATAGGGACACTAATGACAGTCTCAATTTCTAGTTTTTGTTCCATGCTATGCACTGTGTTACTTCATTCTTGCACAAATTACACCAGAAAATAAAGCAATTAAAGTTACTTTCTTACATTTTCTTATTTTCAGTAAACAATTGCTAATGATAGTAGTAATCTCTTAAATTCTGTTTACCAAAAAGTTCACCTTCAAATTCCTGTTGAATACCAAATGTTGTTTAAATTCTTTTTTAGAATGCTATCCTCTGTCTGGTTTCATTCCATCTTGGATTACAGTCACATTGGATACTTTCTACTCTTTGTAAAGTGATATTAAAAGCTTTTCATGGTATTAAATATTCTGTAAACTGTACTGTCCTTAAGGTTTAATTGTTATGTTTGAGGTTCAGAAGGCTTGGTAAAACACAAATGGATACTACAATAGTTATTAACTGCTGGCTGATGTGCATTGAAAAATTAGCTGCCACAGATGAACCCAGTCTAATAACAATAAGCTTATGGATGTATAAACTACCACTGTTCAGTCCTGTTACAGTATTCTTTATGGGCAAGAGCCTTGGCACGAACATTCCACAGAAGTGTCTTTACTGCTGGGAGCAGCAGACCTATTAATGAGCTTTTCCCTACTTTATTACAGCTGTTTTTTCTGGCCATACCTGAGTTCTAACTCCAAGGCACTAGCATTTAAAATAGTGTCAAAAGTTTTGAGGTTTCATTTTATTAAAGCATTTCTATTTACATTGCTTTATTATGAGAGAATGCAATACTCTTTTTGAAATTAACAGCTCTAGATATTTTACAAGCACAGCTAGGAACTTCCAAATACAACTACTAAACGGCAGACATTTTTTTCTTTGCAAAAAGAGTGATATAGTCTTACTAACTAATTAATGCACAACTTGTAGTCTGCTACTAATCCATTGGTAATTAGTCTGTGATCAGTTGAATCCATCCAAAATTCTAGTGTTTAGTGTTGTATCCTGTATAACCTAAATAATTTCAAATCCCTTGTAGTATTTTGATTTAAAGAATATATTTACATGACAAAAACTTGTTAATTAAAATATAATCTATGAATCTCTGTTGATAAATCTTGTCCTCTGTACTTAACCCCTGATTTTTCTGACAGTGTCTCTCCATGGTGACAGCTGCTGTAGCATCTTGTAGTCATTGTTTTCTTCTCCTTTTTTCATCTCCGTCTCCATGCCCTTTCCCCCACAATGAATGAATGTATGTGAAAGTATTAAGTTGTTCTTTTATTGTTTGGAAAGCCTAGTAAAATATTGCCAGTAAGGTGAGGATATAAATAAAGCCCAGAGTGAATAGAGAGACCATGACGATGTTTGCTCTTCATAAAAAGAGAATAGATGCACATTAAAATGGTGAACTGCCATATCCAATGAATAGTTTAGAAGTTAACAATTTGAAAGAACATGGGGCTATTAACATTATTTTAAAGGAAATACTCTCCTCTTCAAAAGGAAAAGATAGCTTTTTCTAAAACCTTTTAGGAGAAAAAGAAAGAGCAAACGAGCTTGTCAAAGGCAGCCTCTTGGTTTTCTTTCAAGTCAGCAAAGGAAGAATCTCATCTGATTTTAACAGACACAATTTTTTGCCTTAAAAAATAACCAAAGTACTGGAAATAAACACTCATTCTGAAAAATTACTTACAGGAAGCTAACCACAAGGGGAAAATTTCTCAAGGTTATGGAATAAATAGGAAGACTTACTCTTTGTCACCTCTTACTTTGGTATCCTAGATAAATATATATGTAACATGAAAATTAAGAAACCAGAAATTGATAGCATAGTTTTCAGACAGAAGAATCTGAAGCCAGAGGAACTTAAATACAACCATTGCTTTTGGGGGTAGTGATATATGGTAGAAGGAAATAATGCCACTAATCCTCTATGTCTTGTTCTGAAAGTTGTCACTCTTTCCACAGAGATGGTTGAAGAGTTTCTGAACTGCTGCAGTTACAGCCTGGTGTGTCAGCACAAAGTGACATCTGTGTTAGTTTGGCTTAATGTGCTGGTCTGTAAACTGCAGTGGTTCAGAAGCTGAGTCATGAAGTAGCTGAGCTGTCCTGCTGGGAAGGCAATCATCTCTGGAGGGGTGGGAAGGCAGACAACTGGGGTCAATACCAATTTCAGCAATGCTGTCTTCATCCACTGTTGAGTATGTCAACAGGTCAGATGCAACAAAAATTTCTGAGAAAGACTCTTACTAACTGACCACAGGGAAGATCAGCTTCACAGTATAGGTTCAAACATGACTGTATCATTACTCTGCAGATGAAATCAGTTAATTGGAGAGTCAATCTCTTTTATTGGCTGGAGAGATTGAATCAACAAGGGTGCTCTTGGTTGATTTGGGGTTCGTTTGTTCTTATAAAAAGAAGCTTTGCCAAAGCACTGGTAGCAGGGGACTGCTGTCACAGCTTGGACCTGGTGTGGTGTTCAACTGGGCTGTGTTTCACAAATCCTCTTGTAACTTGTCTATACTGGGACCTTTCCTGGGAATGGAACCTGTTTGCGACAAGGCAGGTTTTGAGCTATGCATTTCTTGGAAGCATGTAAGTACGGAAGTTTTAAGCCTTGTCTAGTCTGTGTTTCTAGGTGGCCATCTCAGGCATCAGTTCCACAGTGAGTTAATGTAAATGGGAATCTGCAAAATTAGATAAATGAATAGCAGTTGCATGATCTAATTTCTGGAGAAATGTAAGCATCACTTGAAACAGACCTGAGGAAAAATGATACATTAAAATACCTTAAATAGGTTGAGATGCCTGGATTCGTTGCAATAATATCTCAGTGTTATTAGTAAATGTGATGAAAGAAATGGCAATCTTTACAACAAACAGTCTAGAAATATAAAAGCTCAGAACTAATCCCATCCCAAGTTGCATAGCTGACTATATATACAAAATTCCAAAGGAGTAAAAATAAACCTAAACTATAATTATATACTAATTAAAAATGAGCTAAAGAATGTATTTCTTCACCAGTACTGCTGCTACTTCTTGTAGTCTGTATTAAGATGCATTTCACTTTGCAGGTTTCTTTCTCGAAGAATATGTGAAAAGACTTTTACGAAATGCTTAGCTGCATAATTTTTCATATCTATCAAAATACAAACTCTATACTTGCAATCATCTAGGTCTGGGTAATATTGCTTTGATTTAGTAGCTGAGAACAGCGAAACCAAGTCAGATGACCAGATCTATTCAATATTTTTATCTATTCAATATTTCAAAATGTCATAGTAACCATGTTATCTAACAATGGCCACATAGCTTTTCATGTTCAATGTGACATAAGTTGAATTGTAGCTATAAATTTGACCTTCATAAAATTTGAGCAACGACACAGTGCATATGTTTAAAATGTATTTAATAAATTAAAGATTCTAATTATCAGTACTTATGATATATAAAGTATGTATTATACCCCTGTATTTCAGTGTTCAGAAGAACCCTGAAACAAAAGAAATACGTATTATTTCTACAGTCTTTAGAGTGTCTGCATATGTAAGTATTAATAATTTTTATATGGGATTTTACTGGCAGTAATATACATAACATGAAAATAATGAATTGACTTTTACACAAAGAAAACATAATATTCCATTGTACGGTTATTTTCCCGTAGTTGTCTTTTTTTTATTCATGGACTCTTTCCCTGATCTCATCCTGCTTTCTCATCCTCTTTACTAACTCTTCATCAGTAACCACCAACTAAAGTTTTATTTGGTAGCTCACTAAAAATAGGTTTATTGGATTACACTGGAAGTCATAAGTGTCATCCAGAAACTACTTAATAAAAAAAAAAAAAAAAATCTGAGTAATTCTAGGTTTAGATAATAATAAAACTTGAGGTAGCAGTAAGGATTAAGGATGCACTCTTGACTTCCTATAGTTCTGTTTTTGGAAGTGTTGCTAGAGCTTTCTGAATAGCTTGTATTGCATCTGTTTCTGTAAAGACTGCAAGGAAGTTTAGTATACAAAAAGGCTGGGGTGGTGAGATGACTGCTAACCTCTTTTCCCCTCCCTTGTCAAGTCTCATTCCTATCTGTTTCCCTTGCAAAATCATACATTTACTATCAAGATAAGTTTGAGAACTGGCTGCATGTTTACTAGATTCAGCATATCTGTCATTTAAGTTGTTACAGTAGGATGAACTACTCCAAATTCTTCTTGAGTAACCAGAATATGTAATAATTAAATGTCAGATAATGTACCCACTTTCAACAGCAGTAGCTGATGTCATTTCAGACTGCACAAACTTCCCTGTAGATTGCCAATAGCCCAGTTGTTCATCTGTTGGTCATCATCTTTTAAGTACTATGTATGATTCATTAAGGGCTTTTGAAAATAAACACTTTATGGGTGTATCAAAATTTATCTTTCTGCTATGTTGCAGTCTGTAATAAAAATAAAAAAGCAAAACCCTGGTAACTGGATGTTTTTCTGTTCCTTTCCCACCTCTGAATCAAATGCATTGATGTGAACTGCAGATTTCTATGTTTAGATAGATGGACATTAAAGAGCTCCCCTAACTGTCTTAGCCATACATTAAATATCATCAGCACTACAAAGAAAAAAACAACAAACAAACAAAACCCCAACCAAACTTTAGCAACTTTTTGTAAACAAAATAGAAAGACAAAAGAAAATCCAGTATTAATGCAGAGCAGGCTGTCCTCCTTGTAGCCTTGGAGGAAAATTGTGCATTACTGCACATTCTGAAAATTTGTGTGGTAAAGGAGAATTCTGAAATTATGGTTTCTATTAAAGAACATCCTGAAGAATTTTCTCTCAGAGAACAGAAAGGCTTAAACGGTGTGTCTAGACTGTTTGATGGTTATGTGGATCAAAACTATTCAACTCTACTTGGCACTTACAGGAAGGACACTTACTGGAGCACAAGTGTATTGTGTTTGTGATAAAAACTTTCAAGGAGATAACTGCATTTCTGCAGTGTTTCTGAGTTCATTCAATAAATAACTGTAGAGTGTTATTACAATCCTTATGTTGAGCTGACAGTTTTTAGCCAAGTTTTCTTGGTTTGTATCTGGAAGAAAAGGACATACTCTCCTAGCCTGATGTAAATAGGTAAATAATTTTTAAAATAAATTAATTTCAAAAATCTGATCTGGTAGAAGTGACTTGTGCAGCTGAGCACAACTTAAAAACAGTATCTAAAAAAGCACACTATTAGAGATGTAAATACCTCAAGGTTTTAAGTTATAGTTCAAAGAATCACTGAATATGCTGAGTTACAAGAGACCACGAGGATCCTCAAGTCCAGCTCCTGGCCCTGCACAGGACTGTCCCCAAGAGTCACACCAAGTGCCTGAGAGCATTGTCCAAACACTTCTTGAACTCTGGCAGGCTGGTGCTGTGACCACTTCCCTGAAGAGCCTGTTCCAGTGTCCAGCCACCTTCTGGGAGAGAACCTTTTCCTACCATCTAACCTAAACCTCCCTTGACTCAGCTTCGTGCCATTGCCTTGGGTCCTGTCACCACAGAGATCAGTGCCTGTCCCTCTTCTTCCCCTCACGAGGAAGTTGCAGACTGCAATGAGGTCTCCCCTCAGTCTCCTCGAAGCTGAACAGACCAAGTGACCTCAGTCACTCATATGGCTTCTCCTGAAGGCCCTTCACCATCATTATTACTCTCCTTTGGACACTCTCCAATAGTTTTATGTCTTTCTTATATTGTAGCACCCAGAACTGCCCCCAGCACTCGAGGTGAGGCCACCCCAGCGCAGAGCAGAGCAGGACAATCCCCTCCCTTGCCCAGCTGGCGATGCTGTGCCTGATGCCCCGCAGGACATGCTTGGCCCTCCTGGCTGCCAGGGCACTGCTGACTCATGTTCAAGTTATCACTGACCAGGACCCCCAGGTGCCTTTGTGCAGCTCTGCTCTCCAGCATCTCATTCCCCAGTCTGTCCATACATCCAGGGCTGCTCCATCCCAGCACTTGTTGAACTTCCTATGGTTGGTAATTGTCCAGCCCTCTAATTTGTTGAGATCTCTCTTACAAATGTCTGTAGAGCTCTTTAGGATCAAAACCTGATAGACCTGGGCATCACAAGAGACATCATTTTAGATCTTGTGACAAAGTACTCTGTTGAATTCCAAATACCCTCAAAAGCTTTGGCGCTTTTCATATAAAGAAACACTGTTACATCTTAAGTATTGGAATGCTCACTGGTATTTTAGAACTTTCTTTACCTGAACCCAAACTGTTAGAAATCAGCATAATGCAAAGTTTAGTTAAGAAGTATTTTAAAAAATTGTCAATTAAATTATGCAGTTTTGAGAATGTTCAGCAGTATTTTTATTTCTGTTTTATGCTATGCATATATATTCTTAAATCATCAGCTGTGTTGCTACAAAGAAAAAATAAAATGATCCTACTCTAACATCAGTAAATCAATCATTACACCCCCTGCATATGTGAACCAAAGTCCACACTGCAGATGGAATTGGTATGATTCTTAACTTGTGTACATGCATGAATGTAAATTTCAGAGCCTTTATGCTCAATTATTTTAGGGTTTTTATGACCTCTTTTACTAATTAAAATAAATTTAAGAACCCTTTTCGTTTAATTAGGTTATACTGATTATTTTCCTGATACCAAGTTTGGTATATTGCTTGAAATGCCTCATCACCAGAACTTATACTGTTTTTGGTTTTGAGTTGTTGAACAAATTTTTAGTGGGCTCACACTGCCTCTAAACAGCCAAAACCTCAACTGCCATCCGTCAATTCCATAAAGACTGCAGGAGTGTGATCCTCAGTAGCAATGGGAAAAGAGTTTAACTAGCAATCACATCTTGATCTTCTCTTATTTTTTTTGTTCAGTTACATGCATGAGCTTAGGTTGTTTTTGGATCAAATTCCAAAGGCCTTGTGATGCTGAGCAGTGGCTGAGCACTACAAAATCTTAAAACTTGCTCTCCTTACTGCAGTTGAGAATCCAGTGTTTGTTACACATGTATCCTTAAAAAACACCTGAAGAGAGCTAGGTATCCTACAATTGGAACTACAGAGCTTGTGTGCTGTGCTGCTTAAAAATAGAATGCTATTTTTAGCTTGCAGCATTTGACTACCATTGGAAAATTCTGTGAATAAACATTATGAAATCTCTACCTGTCTAAAACAGTGCTTTTATGAGGTGCTTAATTTAATTTAAGATTTAGGGGGTTGAATAATCCTCCAAAGGAAGACACCAGAACATCTAATAATGGATTCATTCTCTTTGAAATAGCAGGAGAAAATGGGGTGCCAGTAACAGCTAAAGGATAAAATTCAAAAATGGTCCTTGGAGCAGAAATGGGGACCCAGCCCTTTCCCTTCTCAGCTGACTTACTTAATCACTGAGAGCTGTTACAGTTTCCATGTTTCCTTGGTCCAAAAAAATATTATTTTATGCAAAAGAAGACAGCTTCAACAAAAGTGTGAGAGATGTGGAATCTGGAATAGTCTGTAGTCTGTGAGTTTAGAATTTTCCTGGAGAAAATGAACAATAAATGCAGTAAAGCAACTTCTCTCAACCAAGAAAAGTGTAACAGAACCTACATCTCTTCTACTGTTGTACAAAGGTGTTGGGGAGCAGGAGAAAACTGTTACATGTTGTAAAAGAAAGGGGGTGTCAGCTAACATATTTATTGATCTTTCACATGTTCAATTACCACACTAACTAAATAAAAAACCCCAACCCTTTAAAAATCCCTCCATCTAGTTTCTGGATCCCTACTGGATTTGAAGTGTGTCCAGCTGTGCTGCTCTGTCAACACTGAAGCTTTTATTGACATGTGCAGACGTGGGATGTTAACCTGAAGAGCCCAGTTCCCATGCTGATTGTCAGCTGAAGGTGTTTTTTCAGAACCAGGATTTTGGAGTTAGGTGCCTAGAATCCATTCAAACCCTTTCTGAGGACTGGCACACAAAATATTTTCAATAATAGTCCAGAGTTGTTAATGTGATCTGTAATGAGTGTTTTGCTTAAATGCAAATATTGGAACCTGAACAGATTCATTAGCAAATGTTAAGTGAAAAAAAAATTATGGATAGAACAGCTTTGTGTATTAATATAGAGTCCGTGATCTTTTTTTGTCTTTCAAAGGAAACATGATGGGCTGCTGTATATTTAATCATTTGTATTTTAGGCTCTAATTGTGTAAACACATGCCTACATGTTTAATGTTACATTTTATATTAATATTACATTTACCTCAAGGTTATTTGAAACATTCAGCCAGAATTACTGTGCATTTTGTAGTGTCAGTATCCTCATGGAGACATAATCATGTTTAAATAACCTCTGATGTATTTGTTCTATTTTGCTATACCATAAACTGTTACAATTGGAACAGAATTATCAACTTCATATTTTATTAATTCTCTTACAGATATCTATATTGTCCCTAATACTGTTTTGTTTTTGTTTTTTTTTCTTCCCGTCAGGATGCTAATGGCCTGTGTTACCCTTCAAGCAAAAGCCACCAGCAGACTTTTGCCTACTTGATTGTGGATCCCTGCAAGCGACACGTGAATATTCTCTACCACTGTTTCGGTGGAAGCTTATTTACAAACTAGTTATAAACGTGGCTGGTCCCCAGTTTTATAATGGAGGTTGCCTTCTCTCTGCATGGGTTCAGGTAGACATTGCGTAGTGTTCTGACGAGGAAAGCTCTACTTGATGGCACGCTCGGAAGTGCTTCCCGTTCACTCAGATGTTACTATGTGGTTAATGACAAAAGTTTTCCGGTTCTTGAAGCTGTTTTCTTGGCCGTTTTCCCCCTTCCCTCACCCGTTCTATCTAATAAAAAGTATTTCTCTAGAAGTCTTGTCATTTTTATGATCCAGCTTTACAGACCCGCGACGCGTAACTGCAGGGGAAGCTCTGCAGAACCCGGAGAAAGCGCGGGAGGGGACCGGCGAGAGGGGGTCTCGGGCCGCTGCCC
Source organism: Struthidea cinerea (assembly GCA_013397865.1). NCBI lineage: Eukaryota > Metazoa > Chordata > Aves > Passeriformes > Corcoracidae > Struthidea > Struthidea cinerea. Next base: position 1,103,085 of record VZTI01003085.1, on the reverse strand, counting down.
ACTCCGGGCCGGGGGGAGGGAAGCGCGGTGCCCCTCCCCACTCCCTCGCGGAGCGGCCTCCTGAAAGTTGGGAT